>DWJK01000627.1:0-20835 GCA_018248815.1 Croniades pieria auraria
ATTGTGGCCGGTGTATGGCAATATACTCACCACCTATTCCATGGGACATAAACGTAACGGGTGAAACGAGAGAGTGTACTACACTCCTCTGCCTACCTCTTCGGGGTTACAGGCGTGAACCGTTTGTAATTTGAATGTACCTAGCTTTATTATTTTGATATTATTTTAAATAATTATTGTATTGTTTTTAAGCATTCCAATAACATGATTAAACTTATGAGGGAGACAATAGCCACCTAGAGAAATGTAGGTATGAGTAACTAACTGGTTCTTGTAACTTTATCTTTGTAATCTTGTTCCAACTGAAAAATATTTTGTCAAATATAACACTAACACAAATTGTCATGCTATACACTTGTAATAAATAATTTTAATAATTGCTATAATTTTGCATGATGTATAAATTGTGATAAAGAGATAACTGTAATTTTCATTTAATTCTCGTTAATTTTGTTATCTGCAAACTGATATTCGTTTTCATTTCTCTATTATTCCCACTACTACCTCTAAGCAAACGACACACGTACGGACTTATTCTGGATCTACCAAGATTTCTTTGCTCCACCAATATTTAAAAAAGATAGGAGTTTTCGTTTAGCACATAGCGAACATACCTACATTAAAAACATCACTCTTTTCTATCGTTAAAAAATATTTTATGATTTTACCTAAAAACTGCGTTTACCTACAGCCATTACTGTTACACTGTGTTTTTATAGTTTGGCAGCTAGGCAAATACCGAAACGCATTTAACCATTCCGTCTTAGTTTCCAGCGGTGGTAGGTTGTGTTTGACAAAATTTAACGGAAAAAATTAAATTGTATAAATTATTCGTTTCTTATCTAACTTCATATATCCAGAAATATCTGTGAAATCAGTATATCAAACAAGATATGCGTCATAAGTTAATTGTCATTTGTGTTTATGTGTTCTGAAGAAAACGTGATCAGTCTCGATGTTACAATTAGATTAGTAAAATAGCGGCCTTGAGGTAGCACTAAATTTCACCTAAACGGAGTTGTTTATTTCTAGGGTAAATAGTATAATTATGTTGTTTCTATAAACATTTTTAGTCCTTTTAAGCCTTAAAGCGGGCTACTTCGAGCGATTTAAGAACTTCTGTACCCTAGACGACATGACCCAAATAAAGCAAGAGCGAAGTGTTCGTTCCTCAATATTAAATAACAAACAAATTATTGTATAAACAAAAACAAATTATTGTGTTATATTTACCCGCTATAAAATCATAATAGGCCTGTTAGAATATTATTAATTTCTAATCTAATACCATGATAATAACACTCGATTGTGATCGATAAATAGTGATAAGAACAGATGAAGAGTTCCTACGTTTTATATCTATGTCACAACTCTTGTTTTGTCAGTCGTGACTTACGCTCACTTCGGCTTAGTGTTCTCAGATACAAAAGGGAATAAACACAAAGATGTGGTAAGATTAAAACACTTTATTTCCAATATTAATTTTCTATGAATACATTTGTCTAACAAATTACGGTTTTTGAATAAAAATTCACATTGTAATCATTATTTTACGGACAAAGAAAAATGTTTAACGGCGCATGACCATTCTATTCTCCGCGCAAGTAATCTTTGCGCAAGGTGTCTTTCAAACTGGATTTTTTGTCAAAAATTAACCAGTGGTTTTAATGTCCGTTATACTTTGCTTTTTTGTTATAATTTTATTTGCTTCTATTTTGATTCTATAATTCAAACATTGTTTTCATTTAATTTTAATCGAATGTTTTTTTTTTTATTATGCCATCATACCACGTTCCTTACGCGGCAAACAGAGAGCACTGAGTGCTAAATATGTTTATCCTTACAAAGCTGTCGTATAATATTTATAAAATTACGAACTTACCGAATTCTGTTGCAACAAAATAAACACGCGGATTGTAGCAAGTTATCCCATGAATTTATAGAAAATATCTAACTCAAGTCTTTGTGAACGAGACGATGTTTATTAAAAGGCGCCTCTCGCGTACATTGACACGAACCAGTCTTGGTATGCATAAGACGAGAACATGCAGGACACAGAGTCGTTGACCTCAGTGTAATGGTTTCTGCGTGGAAATAAAATGCTTTGTACTTACAATAACTGGGACATTATACAATTTCGTTCAGCTAATAATTATGGAAAAGTTTTTCTTACCTTCGTAGTAAAAATATGAACTACTTTATAGAAAAAATAAAACAAAACAATATCAAAATGTAAAGTAAACATAGCTCTGTATACCTACATATTACTCTGACAATAAGATATCCAAATAAACCGCAAATATTCGAAAACAATTACTTGTGTCGAAATAAATTAACGAGTAATGTGTTCCGTGATGCCATAAGCAGAATACTGGTTTACACAGCGCTAACAAGCGAACAAAACCAATGTGAAAATCTATCGTTCCGATATTGCAAACGCTGAGTATTGTTACCGATTCACATTGTAAAAGTAACAGTATTGAGGACAGTCATGTCTTACCTGATCTAAACGACACGGTAAATATCTAAAAAAACTGACGCACACGCCCTTGAAATAAAATCGTAATACGTAATCAACATTGAAAAAGTCAAAGTAAAGCAACGGTATAATTACGAAATGTTATAATAGTTAAAAAAACAAACTCATATTTTCTATTGATTAACCAAGACTCAAGGGATATTACAATCGATAACAAGATAACACTGTTGAATCATGTATCTGATTGTTCGTTTATCTGTCGTCCGCCATACAACATTTGTTATAAGAATCCAATTTACAATAAATCTTACCGATACATAGGTACGTACGCACCTATTAAAATGTACATGTCATCTGGATTCGGAAATTCTACCCAAACAGTATGTTTGAGATAAGATATGAGAAAAACTACGATAAATACGACATTGCTCTATGGATATTTCATAGTATGACTCAAAATAGTCAAACAACGATAAGATAACTCGTAATTCTGTCTTTTTGTTATGACAATTCTGACAAGTTTTTGACCTACGGTTTTGCTTGGTAATAAATAATAAATGTTGGTGCCACAATAGATAATAACTCTTGTTGATCTTATTGTTGTTATCGTTATGTCAAATTTCAATAAAATCCCATCGTTAGTTTTTACCTGACGAACAAAATTAAATAAAGGTACATAATTTTGAAAAACCAATTTCTTGATATAGGTCTCACATATTACATTACAACACCTATTTTGAACATATTAATTGATGTGCCATTACATAATAATTGTAGATATTTTATTTAGATCAAAAACCACATCTCTCTCTTAGTATTTGAGTATAGTGTAATCACAAGTAGTAAGAATGCGGATCAGGAAAGTGTAGTATATAAAGAATTTTCTTATGTGCTCTATTTTACCTAAATACTTGTACACCTAGATTGTGGCTACTGTGATTGGCTAAAGGGGTAATATGAAATTTGGATTAACATAAAGTACACTGCTTTATTTTCATTTATCTAACGCAAATACCATTGTTACCAATACGCAAATACCTTTGTTACCAACAATAAAGGATAAATAAATAAAAGTAGGTCAAGAGAAATGTTTGTGCTCTTTTTAATAATGTGTGCCTGGAAGATTATAAAATTTAGAATATTCAAAGAAGAAACTGTGCAGAGAACTAAAATTTCTGAGTTATAGGTATGCATATTGTGCCATGTTGTATAAATAAAATTATACTAAATGTTAAATGATTACATTCGTACTGGCAAATTTAAAAATACTCGTATAATACTTAATCTATTGGTATTTAATCTTTGACACAAAAACCTCAAAACGTTCATAATTTATTTAATGAAGTGCGGTCAAATTTCGACCACTGTTCGGCCGCGAGCCCTTAGTAAATAATTATAAATACTACCATTTTGTACTTTTAACGACCTTAATAATTGTGTACTTTTCATTGTGACAGTTGCGTGTGCTCCTTCCTGTGTCAGATAATAAGCTGCGTGTTCTCTCTTCTGTTCATAGTCGCCATTATATTGATAGTGCTATGGGCCGTTGGAATCATAGTTACTTAGCACCAGTAAGTATAACTATAATACGTAATACATCAATATAATAAATACTTATTGTTAGTATACTCATAAGTTGTATAAATTTGAAAAAAAGTTACAAAACCTCCATAGTGTTCAAAAATAGGTACATAGTGTTACATTGATTTAGTCATCTATGAGTCCTTAAGTATTTTGACGTGAAACAGGACGTTTCTATGATTTTCTTTTATAGAAATTGAAAATCTTTCTCATAACTAACTAACAAAACATAATATGAATTGTCAATTTAACATCAGACTCAAAAAAACACAGCAGTCGAAAAGACCTGTGGTTAGTGACATGGTTCATCGATAGATGGCGTTACACGATTGTGTTCCATAATAACTTTTTTTTCGGAAATTGTCATTTACCCCGAGCTAAAATTACAAAAATGAAATAACCCAAAGACGTTACTAACTATATTTTTATAGGGGAATGGGGTCACGTCTTTATTTAGCAACACCTTACGTTTACTAAGCGATACATTGCTGTGATACACTACTCTAAATGTCATTTAAAACTGAATTCATTTTTTACATAGGAGATCATTCTAATAAGGTACATTAAATACTGCCTCGTTCGGCAAGTGGTTGCAAAACGCGACTGCTGGTCGAAAGATCCTGTGTTCGAATCCCGGGTCTTAGATTTTCCGAAACATAGATCCTTAGTAGAAATTCCCAGGAGTCTCGGAGTCTGGATCTGTTTACGGTGTACACGGTCTTCCCTACACTCCTCTGCCTACCCCTTCAGGAATTATAGGCGTGAAATTACGTATACAATATATTTTCTAATACCTCCTTTTTGTTTCAGGAACTAGAACAAAAATGATAATTATAGCTTTAAGGAGAAATAAAAAAATATTATATAAGTCTAATTTATTATTAAATTGTAGGATTTAATCTTATTTGAAAACTTGTACAACGGTTTAATGTTCTTCATTTTATATGTATGTGGTCCTCTCCCTGCACTACTGTTCGATAAATACTGATTCTGCATGTACCTACAAACGGATACTGTATAAACACGTTATAATTTTTCGAATCAAACATTGAGAGTTGGTTGCATATTAAAATGGACTGAAAGTGTACATACAAACTTACGACATCCTTTGCTCTGTAAACATATATTTCATCATCGTCATCGTCAGCCTGTGTAAGGAGATAGGACTTTCTTATTACGAATTTTCTCCACTTTAAAATTTCTTTTTTTTATTTATTAATTCCTTATAATGTTTGAAATATTAACAAAAACCTAAGTACCCTTTTTTCATGTTTATTTGTTTATAACTCGTGCAATATTTTATGTACTAAAATGGTTTTAACCATTTTTCTAGACACGACCGGATCGAATGAGCCATCGCACGTATTTTTAACATTATCACTAGTTTTCACCATTTACAACTTGTGAACTAGACTATCGACGCATGTATTCTTCTTCTGCTCTAATACAAATATAAGTCTTTTTATTTTATCACTTTCAAAGTAATATGTTATTCTTTACGTCACTATACTAAACTTTGATAAAAAAAACAACATGACGCGTAACCGAAAATCGTAATGATTCTATTTTACATTGCTATAAAATTTCTCTCATACGTCGATAAATAAGTTTCACATCAAAAACATTACTTTACAGAGTATATCCATTGCAGTTTTGGACTGAGATTCAGTGGTCCAAATGTTTAAAATTAAATTATTAATATAAATAGTGCTTTAAGAATAATAATAAGGTTGTCAATTACTGATCTATGTTTGCAAATATATTTTTTATTTTTATGTGTATGAATTAGATTCAATTTTCCGTTAATTTAAGAACAACGAATTGAGAATTAAAATATGATGTAGTCGTACAGTTTATCACATTTTTTTGCATCTTTACTGTAAATAAAACATTAAATATATAAGTATTTCCATTGATAATTTTATTAACGTTTCATGAAATTACGCAAAAGCATAAAATCGAAAAATCTTTTTGGCCATTTTCGTTCTTGAGTTCAAGAGAAATAATAGGTATAAAACGATAAACTATTTGTCTTATTCACATATGAGGAGGTACTGTTAAAGCAATATCCCTTTCAAGTAAATGACTAACTACTCGACAAATGCTTATCATATCTAATTAATAAACGTACGTACACTTGCTTGATTATACTTCCTGTTGAAATACACAACACTTGAAAGCCGTAATCACCATAGATGTAAAGATATCTATGGTGAAACCTACTCAAGTAATTACTTAAAAAGGTATACATAATTACATTTTTATGAACGCCATAATGATGGATTCAAATCAATTGATGTAATGGAAAATTTATGTTTTGAAGGTAAATAAATTTTCACTCCAAAGCAGTGCGCTGTCGTTAATACATAGATCGTAATGTCCAGAATTAAAATAATAAAATCCGTGAAATATGTGGTTGGGATACCCAAAAATGATATATACAAACGACTTCAAGTTACCGTATTTCCAGAATTGGGAATCAAAACAGAACGCTTTTACAGTGATTTTGAGCAACGTAAATCGTCCTAGAACCAAGGTTTCAAAACGATCAGCAAGTGTTGCCGCAAGACCTCTGATGTTTTTTGCATCAATATTCGGAATTCAAACTGTTTCAGACGTAGACCAAAATAATAAAATAAAATGGTTCAAAAGATTATATACCTTAATATTGCTATTTGTTATAATAATCTTAATCGTTTTTATAAAGCCTCCTGATTGGGACGACACCATAAAAGATATACCGCTAAAAATTTTACACAAAGCTCAGGGAATACAAGAAACATTCGAAGTGATTTTCTTCATTTTCGTCACATCATTCAGAAACAGATCTAAATACTCGACACTTTATAAAATACTAAATGATCTTGATGACCATTTAGGTGTATCAAAGAAAATGTTTGTGGGGAGGCGGTTTGTGGCTATAATTTTAATAGTTATCCCAGTCGTGGAACTATCTCTAACATTTTGGTTAAGAACATTTTCAGTGCATAACTTGGTATCACATTTGATATTTTTCTTGTTAGAGCTACAAGGAGCCATCTGCGCTTTCTTTCTCATAAATATGTATTGCAATATAATAATCTTTAAGGCTCTATTGTTAAAAAAATCGGAACATATGCCTGCTTCGAAACAAATTATTGTGGGACAATCTACACGTAATTTTCTTTTAAAGGTAAGGATTTATAATAATTATTATTTAAAAACTCTCACTATGTTTTTCTTTGCCAAGCTTTTGATCTAAGTATAACACTACCAGAGCGATCCTTAAAGTCGTCAAACACATTCACGAAGGTCTACAGCATAAACAACTCGAAAAGAAATTTGAAGAGACATGTCTCATTTGGCTTACAAAAAAGTTAGGCCGTTACACTGCGACAATAATCAGTACTTTTCTACGGAATTATTGTGACCAAATTAAATAAATTGCGTTACAAAATGCTGCCACGTTAACCGTGCTCGCTCTACCTGGCTTCCTGCGACTTCTTTCTGTTACCTAACATTTGGCTCAGATACTTTGAAGTTTTTACTTCAGTTCTAACAAGGTTAAATTTGGAAAAAAATAGTATTTTTAAGAATTTGAGAAATATGTTTTTTCAAGTTTTAAAATAATAACAGAAATGAGAATGAGTATATCAATCTAAAAAGGGGTTACCTTAAAAAAATGTGAAATAATTAGGTATTCATTTCTAACACGATTGCTGATTAATCGTGGTTAAGAATTCAGTCTGTCACTTCGGGGGTGCTGGGTTCAAATGCATGGCGCACACCTTTTTACAAAAGTGCGTTTTAAATTTAAATATCACTTGCGAACGGTGAAGGAAAACATCGTGAGGAAATCTGCACACCTTAGAATTTATAAAAAAGAAGAAAAAAATAAAATTAAAAAATTCTAAGGCGTGTGAAGTCTGCCAACCCGCACTTGGTCAGCGTGGCAGAAACCCTCTCAATATGAGAGGAAACCCATATTACATCACTGAAACTATAAATGGGTCGATTATTATTTTTTTTTTATTATGTCTTTTTAAGAAATGTCTTCAATCACAAACAAACCGTTCTCCGGAAAATATTTGCTGGTTTGAACTCATGCAAATGTATGATCAAATCGCTGATACTGTATACATCTTCAATAAAATTTACAATGAACAGGTAAATATTAATTTCATTTATCTCAAACGTCGTATTTTACCTAAATCCTTTTACCGCAACCTAAATGCTTTTTGTACTAAAATTAAATACATACCTACATAAAGCTATGTCAATCGGCAAACAATTTTTTTTGATGTAACCTATCATGGCCATATATTATACATTAACACTTATATACCTATATTATGTAAACAAATGTTCCTTAACTGAAACCCTTCTGCCTCCAAAGTTAGTTAACTCGGATTTTGGTGTATTTTTCTCTTAGACCTCTAAATAGGAGGTTATTATTTATATTAATAAGGTTATTATTTAATTAAAGGAGGTTATTCTTTAATTCAAATTTAAATCACAAATGGAAATCTGTTTCGCAGATTTTAATTACATTCAATTCGTGGTTTGTGACAACATTATTGGTCATATGCAGGATTTTATCGCCATCTGTACAGGTATTATAAAAATAATTTTAAATTTCATGTTATACCCCATTATGATATATAGAATAAAAAATGTATTTTGGATAATGTTTTTCCCAGAATTCTGATTTAATATTGAGCGAATTACTGCAATATCTATTACTAAACAGCCGTCCAATATTATTAACAAACATGAGCGCAACGTTCGTCATGGAAAGCAAAATGATTACTGCAATTGTTCTAAACATTACATTGTACATGAAGGATGGTAAGTTTAACAGATAGGTACGTATAAAAATATGTATTTACTCCTATGCTCATCACACTAACTATAATAGTCTTAGATTACAGATACAAAGATCAAATAGAAAGGATGTTGGATCTACTGGAGACGAGGAAAGTAGAAATATCAACCAATGTTTTCTCAGTAAACACCCTTAATGTGATTAACTTTGCAGGGCGGGTGATATCTTACGCAGTTCTTATGATTCAATATTTCTACTTATATATACACGAATTAAACCCAACAACTTAAAACTTGACCTCATACAATCGCAAGTGGTTGCAAGGGCGTTTAAAGATCAAGAGGCCCTGGGTTTGATCCCAGGGTCGGGTAAAGTATTATTGGGCTTTTCTAGCTTGAAATTACCAATGTCTCGGATATTTTTATTCTATGTATGGCAATAGTCTCACCTATTCCATTGAGGCACGTATAACGTAGCTGATGAAACGTGAGAGTGTACTACACTCCTCAGCCTACCCCTTCGGAGAAATACAGGCATGAAATTATATTATGTTACTCGTCATATCTAAATAGCAGATGGTTAAAAGCAATTTTCAATATCATATATAGGCATCTATATATACAATAGCTGTACACAATTTTTGAATATAGTTTTATTTCAAAACGGAGTTTTAATAGCCTTATTATTTTCGACGATAAATAGTATTAATCCCTATACCAGGTAGATTTAATACTTCATTCCACGCCTTTCAGTTCTCTCTTGCGACAGGCAGAAGTTATCATAAATCGTACTTAAATTCCTGAACTACAAATTGCAGAAATATAATGTAGTAATAAATCTAATAATATTCTAAGGCTGCACGGAAACCGAATGCGTGAAGGATAGCATCGCAATATCATTATCATCAGTAAGTTTAACTGTTAGACGTAAGCCTCCCGTGAGGATTTTATTGCCAAAATGTTCCACACTGGGCATGCGGGTCGGGGATGGCATAGTACGGGTTCTCGCACCGCCTACGCCAAGCCTGTCGGTGGCCAGGCTATATAGAGTTGCTTAGGTAAGTTGCTCCATACCACGATTTGCCAGCGCCAGGTTTAATCGCTAGAAAAAATGAAACAATGATCAGGGAATGTAGTTTTTGTTCGCCTCGACCCTGATAGTAACTATACAAATAGCGTAATATAAGTAAAGTACATTCAGTAGCCATTTTTATAGTTTTTGTTAAAAATAGCAACCATATTAATGATCATTATTCGGGGCAAATACAGAAAACATCTACCCAGACCAATAGTACAGAAGAATTTTGTAACTACAAATAACGGAATAGATGTAAATATACAGATGCTAAAACCAGAATTGATTCTATTAGGTAATACTGTAAATCGAATCAGGAATGATCGGAAATGCATTCTCTCAGTAACGAAATTACAGTACAATTGTTTACACCTAAATATGAAAAATATTACAAGATACACAGACAACATTAATGTAAATAAGGGCGGCCTTATTACTTAAAAAGGATTTCTTTCTGGCAATCAATTAGAAAAAATCAACGTTAAATATTATGATACAAGGAAAAGGTGGGTGCAGAAGAAACAATGAAATATTTTATATATTCAACTACGGAAAATAGTAAGTTAAATAAGAAGTATAAGAAAAAAAGCGAAAAAGGAGTAATTAGGTTGAAGTTTGAAAACGAAAGTTATTCATTTGGGTTATGCTCCTTAAGTAACTTTGTAAATCCTTCCAAGGTTTCAGCTTTTATTATTTAAGAAGGTAGGGTATCACGCAGACGGATGACAGAAAGAGGTCAAGATTTGAAGGAGAAGTATGTAAAGAATAGAGGAGTAAAGAGAAGCATGTGAATGAAGAAATCGCAAAATAATTGGATTTTACGCGCAATTGTTTCCTGCATAATGGCAACTTTAAGCGATTTATTAATGAATATTACGTAATAAGTATTTACTTAAATGGATGTACAACTTTGTACTTAGAGAGAGTAGAGACAAAAAGAACTGTCTCCGTAGGAAAAAATATACGTCAGAATTCTTCAAATATGGGTGGCGTTACTATCGCAAAACGGTAAATGTATAAAAATGCCTTAAATTATAAGACTGGGATAGGATAGTGAGATTTACTGAATTGTCTTGGACTACATGAATAATTGAGAATTAGTATATATCGGTTTCACTGGCTAGGGTAGTCATCAAAACTATTAAATTTTTCTACAGCACACTTCAGTCCACCTAGAACTGCTAAACACATCATCATAATATATTTTTTCCTTGCAAGCACCGTTGTGGTAAATTTTTGAACCGTTATTTACTGCTAAAAACTGGTCACTTTTTTAAATCGTCCCCCATTTAAAATAGTTTTCCTTACCTCTACACTTCATACTTTTCACCGATTGTCCTTGATGATTCGCCCTCAGCCAAACTTTGAAATTTAGATATCTAACGGCATCTCGAATCTCGTGAACCGAAAATAGTTAACCCAATCCACACCACTTACATTATTTATTATACTGGCTACACCGCAAAATTACTTGTAAATCGCAACATTGTCCCTCCTTTTGAAATTATACTTTTTTGTGGTTAGTGATTACTTGTCAATTTCACATTTCGCAATCATTTCGACAGCAAAGTTAAAAAGTTTTTAGAGATTTGTATGTGAACTATAAAATAAGTTACAAAATTGTCAATTGTAACATTTTATAGGGATATATACAACTGAACTCTATATTTAAAAATAATTTATTGTGTATGTTCAAAGTGTACCTCTCGACAGTGTCGCGTTGTTCCGTTAATTTAACGGCAGTTACCTATTTTATTTTTTTATTGCTTTGACAGTTTAGTTTTATTAATATTTGCACAATGTCCGGATGTAAGTATTTTTTTTACTAATACTATAATCTAATGTTTGTGATAGCAGTTTCTATTTTCAATTCAAAACGTAGATTAGTTTAGTTACTTAACCAAGTTACTCTTATTGTTTGAATGTCGAAATTTGTTTAGTTTTTCCTGCTTCGTATTCGATAACCGCACAGTCCTAGCCAACTTGGGTTATGTTTCTACTCGTTTAATAATCATTTATGTAGCAAATTTATATTTTTATAAAGTTTTTGTTGCATGTAGTTCTCAATTCGTTGTATTATTATAATGTTGTACTGAAACTTCCTTCTTTTCTAGTCGGCGAAATTACTCCACTATGTCCTTGAAATTCTGTGATTCATTGATATCAGATGCAGTGAGTCAACAATACATGTACTCTATTTACTTCATCTCTTTGAAGATAAATATATGTGTAATTATAGCTCAATCTGTTGTAATAATTTATCAGTTATCAAAGGTCAACAGTTATTGTCACGTTAAAATAAAAATAAAATTTTTTACACCTTTGGGAGTCTTTCAACTTAACAAAGTTTATCTCCATATTAGATTACACAGTATTCTTGTTACATATTTTTCTAATGGACTTAGTGCATCAGCTGGATAAATGGTAGATAGTAAGCTGAAATTGTTTATATATATAAAGACTGATATATCAGATCTGGAATTTACATCTTATGTAAACTTAATTACATATTGTTCAATGAATGCCGAGTGCACAATACTGTAACCGAAGATCAAAGTTTATACTGGACTCATTCAAATTTATTTGATTACTATTTCAGATCCCTATGGAGGCAACCCACCCCAATACCCACCACCCCAGAACCAGATTTACCCCCAGATATACAACCCAGCAAATGCACCACCGCCAGGTCAACCAGCTGTGATTTCTTACCCAACGGGTGGATTTGCACCTCAGCCTGGATTTGCCTATCCATACCCAGGGCAACCACAGCCCGGGCAACAAGCTCAACCAGGCCACCCAGCGGCAATGTCGTATCCGAGTGTAATGTCAACAGCCCCACAGCCAAGTGCTCCAGCTCCAAATTATGTTTATCCTGGTTATGTTCCGCCACCTAGTTATACTCGTAAGTATTGAAAATCTCGTATAATTTAATTATGTACCCTATTGAATATTTTTTTAAATAAAATCTTGTAATTTCTTACATATATGATAAATGAGTTATATTTGTGTCTTCATAAGAAAATCATATTCCATCCTCGAAAAATGTGTTCAGCTTCCCAAGCTGACAAACTTATCTTAAATCAAATGGTGTGTGTGTGTGTATGTGTACATGTACGTAAAGCCTAAATCTATCTTATATTATAGGCGTAGTACCTATATCTTCAATGACAAATCAGACAATGTTTTATTATACCTATAATGATTTGTCTGAAGACTGTGGTTGATACTTCACATGTGTATACAGTGTCCATCTTAATTATCAGAACTAACAGTGCGTATAAAGCTAACTTTGGACAGGACAGATACAAACTTTTTCTAACTCTACTCAGACTAACATAATATAGTACAGGAACTGGATTATGGATATTATCAATCCATATTCCTGCAGTCTTCTAATAAATTTTACATGAGTCGTCAAATTAATACCTTATTTTAACTGGACTGACTGGCACTGGTACTCCTATTTGATTTGTGTTACAGATATATGTAGAGGCTGGCAGCCACTTGTAACTGCTTCTCTGCTATTTTTTTCACCAAAAAAATATTTCCATTTCAGCTACAATTGAGTGGATTCCAACTACCACTCAGAACGCTCATACTCTCTCTGATAGAGCTGTAGTTGCCGGTTATGAAGGACATGATGGCAGTCCACTTTGGGTGATTAGGGCAAGATTTGAAAATGATCTGATTCCGGGGAAACTGGCTATTAAGCATCGTACTGCATATGTACCATGGGGAGGAAAAGAAAATCCTGTTAACAACATTGAGGTAAATATTGTAGAAAGTTGAAAAGTGTGAACAAGTTACATATTTGTGTCCTAAAGTCATGAAATCAACAAAACATAATTTGGTGATATGGCATATGTTCCGAAATAATTTTATATACTACATATACCTATATTCTCACTCCTGTTTCCACCTGCTATGGTCTTGGCATTTGTTAGTCTTGTCATATGCTCGTCTATTGAGGGAGAATTTGTCCCGAGCTTTTGTAAGGACGTTTTAGAGAAATTTGAAGGTTACATAAACTTTTTAGGTCATTCTACAGAAAGTCAAAATGCTTAAAACATTTGAGACTGAAAAATAATGATATGTGCCTAAATCGAAGTAATACCTATTAGGCTCAAATTCTAACAAACCTTTGTAATAACAATAAGATAATTTGTTATTAAAGTTTGTTTATTACTTGTTGTAACAATTTAAGAATGCAGAGAGATGAAATTAGTACATTTTGAGAATTCTGTAAGTCTGCTACCGTGCAGTGTGCAGACATTGCAAGGTATGGCCTTAATCCTTCTCTGAGACGAGGCCTCAAGTATAGATTAATGAAAGTGTCAGTTATAATGGTTATTGTAAAATTTGGATGGTAACATTTATGTAAACACATTTTTTTTCTAATTTGAAGGTATGCTGTGCTAAACCGGAGAGAGTACGTTGGATAGAAACCAGAGACAATACTATTCCTCAAAATGCTGTTGTTGCTGGCAATACATCTTCTGGAGAGCCATTGTATGTAGGTCGGGCTAAAGAACAGGGGTCATTGACACCTGGCAAGGTAAATTATGAATGTTGTTTTTTTTTCATATCTCTGAAATGTTATTTCTAAGTGAAATGTTTCATATCTCTAAGTTATAGTTTAGCCCTTATTGGGAGTTAAGTAAATTACAGGTACTGATTTTCTGATTTTCATTGTTCTACTGTAGAGCTGCTTCTTACTCTCACTGATTATCAAAAAGTAATTAATAGCACCTGCTCATTTACATATCAATCTGTATGTTAAGTTTTCATCTTATTATAAACACTTGCCTACAATAGGTGGTGTAATACAAAGTAAACCTTAACACTGCACTGCTGTGGCTCTAAACACTGGAAATTCTATTTAGAATAGGTGTAATTTGTTTTTGTGAAAAATCTTGTTAAAGTGATATAATAATAATATATGTCAAACATATAATAATATATGTTTGACAAATCCCAGAACAATATTGTGCAGCTACTATCATGTACAACAAATGCTGTATCAGAACTCCTCGATTGTAGATATATATCGAGAGTTTCATTAAATTCTTAGTAACAACTTTAAAAATGACATGTCATACACACAAGCAAGAATAAATATTCTAGCATCAACCTTGACTGATCTATAGATAAAGGTAATGCAATGATAATATTTGTTGTCTGCAAATATAGATAGTAAAAAATCATAAGATTTGTTCAAAAAACTTGCACATTTCCCAGTACTGTGAACAAATTTTTAAATAATATGCAAGATGTTTCTTATGTGAACGAGTAATAATAACAAGTTTCACATTAGACTTTCCATCCAATTGCTTTTAAGTTATAACCACAATAAAACTTTTTTTTCACAGGTGCATCCAAGCCACAAGACTATGTACATGTCGTTTGCTGGAAGGGAAATCCCACATAAAGTGTATGAAATTTTATGTGCTGTTTAAAATTGGATCTGATTTTTTAGCATTTCAAAAATGCCTATTAACTATATTAGTATTAAGGTTCAAATTATTATTAGGATTTATATTCAATTATATATAAGACTGTTTCCTACAATGTTTGTATAGCCAAAAAGGTTTTTTTTAAAGGGTTGGTTTTCATAGAGATAAGTGTATGTATTGAAAAACAATTTTAGATACTGCTATTTTGTATGTTTTTCAAATATAAAAACTTATTTTATTTATCAAAATGGTTTTATTTCAAAATACTTTTTATAATCAATGGTTAACAGGCTTAGTCTTGGTTCATTTACTTATGAGATTTTTTTACATGTAGGATCTTAATACTAAGCACATAAAAACATATTTTACATTACAATGTAGGTCACTTTTATTTTCCATTTGTATATAATTGTTTTTTTTGGCGAAGGAAGTATATCGTTATTTAAAAAAAAATAAGTACATTAGTAAATTTCGTTTGTGGTATAATATTTTATTAACAATTTTATGTAGTAAAACTAAACTTTTAGTCTATAACAAAATGTAAAAAGATGCATAAGGCTTTTATATAAATAATATTTTTTGTTTCTTTAACCCTTGGTAGTCATAGTCAAAACACAGACTTGAACGAAAGACCACCATGGGAATAAAAATTCTTTGAAAATAATAATTACTGTAAAAATAGATAAAACACAGTTTTAGAATGATCTTATAAAATCTGTTCAATCTTCTGTCTTATCTGTTCAAAATTCACAATTATTATGAGAAATATAAAACAGGGAGGTGAATATTTTATAGTATTTCCAAAACTAACTGTATTTTACAACAAGTCACAATTTACACTTTTTATGAATTTTTTACAATGATTTAGTTCATTTTGAAAGTTAATACTGTGATAGTTATATTTTTCTTTCAGAAATTAAATATATAGGAATATTTAATAGCATTTAAATGTCTTATATTCATTATTATAATTTACAATATTTTAATAGCTAAGAAGTGAAATAATTCAAATGAAGTAGCATGATGAATTACTCAAAATCAAGTTTCCCTACAATAAACCTGTCTAAAAACAATAAAACAGTATAAATATATTATATAATATTTTAATGGTTTGCTACTGCTAAATAATATATATTAAGCGAGGATTTAAAGAGTAAATATTAGTATATAATTTAGTAATATTTCAAAACATGTAAAGGAAACAAATTACTGTCATGTTGGTCGAAAGGTTGCAAGGTGTGAAAGCTGAACTAAAGCTCTTGAGTTCGAATTTAGGCCAGGTAAAATTGTGTTTTTCTAATTTAAATTTTCTAGTAGAAATTTCTAGTTGTGACCCGGAGTCTCCATCTATTCCTTTCTAGGACATAAATATAGCTGGTGCAATATGGGATTGTACTACACTTCTCTGCCTTCCTCTTCGGCGGTTACAGGCATGAAGTTACATTATGAAAAGGATTTTCAAATTTGAGTCTATTTCAACCAGCCAATGTATTATTAATATCATGCCTTAAATTTTAAACATTTTAGATTATGTATGTACTAAACTAAGCAAAACATTATTTTTCAATCTTTTAACCCTAGCCATAAATAACAGTACAAAAGCATTAAAGTAGCTGTGAAACACAAATTGTAAGAATAATGGGTGTTTTTGTTTTGTTATACTTGTCTTAAGTACCTAACTACTGGTAAGAGAATGAATGAAATAATTGCATACTTATTTTTTCCCCTAATAACACAACTTACTTGTGTGGCTAATTATTTTCGTAAATGTAACAATTTCATTAAAACTCAGTTTAAATAATGTTATGAGTCGATAACGACTATTAATATTGAATTAGAACAAGCGTTAAGTTAAATGATTGTTTAACTATTCATTAAAAAACTGTATTAATAAAAAAATATATATTATCAACTATTTCCCGCTTTCTACTAAATGAATTTTAATTTTCTTCTGCTACAATGAGATATATCACCTGATGAAATTAAACATAAATATGAAATTTTATGAATCTATAGAAAATAGTGCTACAAATATCACAGAAGTAAAAATATACTTAATTAACTTAGCCAGATTGCCTTAAAACAATAGCATTTTTATTTTCAACAATGGATTTAGAATACATGCTACATTATTTTCATGGGATATCTTCTGTCAAATAACTTAAATGACAATTCAGTTACTTTCAACAGATTTCATAGAACGAATTTCTAGTTTCGTTAGACAAATCTATGAATTCTAACTTGATGTTTAACATTGGTAGTATTGTTTACATGAAGTTATTTAATTGCATTCTAAATTATAAATATATCAATAAATAGTGATGTTATTTTCACATTGATGATGTTGATTTAATGATTTATTGATCAAAACATGTTACATTTCAAGCAGAGAACCCTGGCTCCCAGAAAAGCGTGAACTGTGGCCTGGGAGTCAGTACCTTCCCTATTAGTGTGTTACAATTTTGTAATTACAGTCCTTAACATATTTGTTTCTTTTTCTCTTTTAATTATAAAATAGGTACATTGTTCTTATTTGTGTCAATTAAGACCACCCGTGCAGTGTCATGTCAAAAAATTTATGTCCATTAATTTATTAACACACATTTATATTTTAATTAATTTCATAGGCACCTTATTTTATCTATATTGATATTAAGTAAATTTTACAGCTTATTAGTACAGATCATACTCTCAGTGAAACCCATTTCTATTTGTGACTGGTTGACGTCATCGGTATCCAACTTATCTGTTTTGCTTTCTTTCTCATCAACCTGAAAAGCTTTATTATCTACACCGTTCTTCTCAGGTTTTTCCATGTTAACTTCACTTTCGTTAGGTTTCTTCATGTTATCAACATTGTGTTTCTTATTAGCCAAATATAACCATCTGGAAATATAGATTCAATTTGAATTAGCTAGAAAATTAAAAAAATAATTATATTAGTAAAGATAGTGATAACCTACAAGAATATAAGTACTGCGGGCACAGTTAATCCACCTCCTAGAAGGAAGAAGGCGCCTGGAAAATCTTTTATTGTGGCTGTGTAGACTGACGTATACATAGGAGCGTATACCAGGGGCATCATAGCTTCGGCCAATCCAAAAAAAGAATTTACCTTACCTAAAATATAGAAGAAGAAATTTTGATATCATGCCATTAAGTTCTTAAATTGCATGATTTAATCATGTACGTTAAATTTGAGTGTCTGTAACTTGCCTAATTCATCTTTATCCACTAATTTAGATACCATAGATCTCATAGCAATGAAGGACGTGCCGTTGAATATCTCAATTAGTGGAGCTGGAAAAAAATGATATGATAATGAGAAATCATTTACAATTAATAGGAAGGAACCTAGGTAATAATTTTTGTAAAAACATGAAACGTAAAAAAACGTAATATCACTCCTGTAATCCCCGAAGGGGTAGGCAGAGGAGTGTAGTACACTCCCACGTTTCACCAGTTACGTTTAAGTCCCGTGGAATAGGTAATGAGCCTATTGCCATACACTGGGCACTGGACACAGACTCCGAGTCACTATTAGAAATTCTAAACTAGAAAATTCCCATAGTACCCGACCCGTGATTTGAACTTAGGACCTCCCCTGTTCGACCGTCGCACTTGCAACAACTCGAGACAGTCAAATATGTATTTCTGGTAAATAACTATTATCTTGTAATGTGTATTGTAGAAGGGTATATGTATTTTTGTTAGCATGTCGTGGCGCCAATGCCAGCCAAGGACGTTTGTTAAGTCAAAGAAGACAAAAACAATGGAGTGAGTGACAGGTAGACGGCTGAAACCAATGCAATGTCCTGATATGGTTTATTATTATCTTATAGTCACGCCAGGATTGTTAAAGAGTAGGCAGAGAGCACCAAATGCTAAATACCTTATACGTAAATACGAATCTGACGTACTGCCACGTACTCATGTTTGTTATTACATTTGCTGTGGTATTCGTTGTTCATTCCCGCGAATAGATGATTTGTTTGGTCGCTGAATGGGAATGGACTTGTGTATATCGACTGTGATCGTTTCTCTTTTGCGTCGTAAATACGGACAAATTGGTCCGCTTGATAAAATTTGCGGGCGTTATATAAAAATAAATTTTTGACACCGAATTGGTGGCGCTCTCGGCGAACATGCTCGGCCGAGTCGGCAACGCAACACTGTTCTTGAAGGTTTCTCTTTTCTTAGTGTACTAAATTGTACATAAAACTATCTTCCGTCTCGCTCGGGCAGTGTAATATCGTACGACCGTAGCTGTTTTTCTGATGCGATCACAAACCGGTTGACCATCGGCGTAATGACGAGTGCCTCGGTCGAGCGACTCACAGAATCAGTATAGGTGAATGTCGAATTACCGCCTACTTTACATTAGCAGGAATAGCGCTACATCGGTTTTTTTCCCTGTCGATACTAGTTTCCGTTGCCGACTGTACACGGGGCATATGGAATTTGAACGGCGATACCTTTGCGCAATTAACTTGAGGTGTATTCAGCGAAATATTGGTCGGTTCATGCTGTCATGCCTTTTTTGATTTTGGTCGAATACAACAATTATATTCAAACTAAGCTTGGAAGTCATAAAAACCACATGTAATTATTTAAGATTTAAGACGAATTTCGAAAACTCCATCCTTTATTGACAACTTCTGATACAAATCTATGCACTTTTAAATTGTTTTTAAAGGTGTTAATGGTTCTCATTCACCATTAACAGCCCTTCCATCATGCTACTGTTGGACACGGGTTTCCTTTCAAAATGAAAAACAGCAAGGTCACAATCTCCACGGCCCACGTTGGTCAAATGCGAGCTGGCAGACTTAGAGACTATCATGCCGAGCTCTAGCGTGTACAGGTTTCCTCGTATTGTTTTCCTTCATCGTTACGGATATTCATTTTAAAACGCACATTTTTTCTAAAGAGGTGTATGGGAGGATTCGTATTCAGGACCGAAGGAGTGGCAGATTGATTTGTGCACTACTAAGATATTACTTCTTTATCTCATTTATTATATCTAACGGTAAGGAATATGACAAAGCTTCTAATTTTCGTTAATCAGAGATTTTAAAACCACAAACCACTGATTTTTAAAACCTGAATTGCCATTGAAAGTGAGATTTATTCTGCTCTATTTAGCTTCTCCCACTCGTAGCTGTTTCTTGATAAGTACTTATATAATCTATACCATGGAATGACATGACATAACATGTTTCCTATAATTTACAAAATATTTATGTAATATTGACTGCCTCGTTGGTTGAGTGGTTGCAAGCGCGATTGCCGAGCCGGAGGTCCTGGGTTCAAATCCCGAGTCGGGCACTATGGAATTTTCTAGTTTAGAATTTCTAATAGTCGGTAATACTCGGAGTATGGAAATAAGACTCACCACCTATTCCATGAGACTTAAACGTAACTGGTGAAACGGGGGAGTG
>DWJK01000628.1:0-20832 GCA_018248815.1 Croniades pieria auraria
AAGGTGCTGCTGGGTTCAAATCCCGGGTCGGGTACTATTGGATATTTCTAATTTAGAATTTCTAGTAGTGACTCGGATTCTGGTTGTGTGCCCGGCGTATGACAATAAGCTTACCACCTATTCCATTGTGGGACTTAAACGTAACTGGTGAAACACGGGGGTGTAATACACTACTCTGCCTACCCCTTCGAGGATTACAGGCGTGATGTTACTTATTGATGATGGAAAATTCTTTCGCTAATATTGTACTGGAATCATTGTACTGGAAACAATTTCGCTAAATTTATAATTCGGAATTTTTAAAATAAAAAATTAAGTCTTCCACTGTATAGGTAAACTTTACATAGATTCTACAAATGTTATGGTTTTCCGCATGTAATTTAAATAATTAATTTTCAGTAATTAATTAATTTTTGGTTATGTGTAAGATAGTTTTACATGTTTTTTAATTTACTGTCACACAATTTGTTTTATAATTTTAAATTTCAAAAACTGACATTTCTGTGCTCTAATGAATGATAACAATCTCAGGATCTACTTTAAATTTGTTTACTCCTAACATAGTTTATCAAATTCCTAACATCGAGCGGCAAGGAGCGTGTCTCCTTGACGTTTGTGAATCGTATCGTGATACGACCTACGACATAGCATATTTGTATACCTATTTCTAAGTCTGTAACTTTTCACATTTATGTATTATTCACTTTGTGTGCGAGAACACAACATCGGCTTCACATCGGCACATTGGTTGCCGCGACTATTCAGTGCTAATTGAAATGGGAAGAAAAGCGGGTGCGCGGAGTAGGCGTTTAGGGCCACGGTTGCTACAAGGCCCCCTGCTGGCGCGGACACCTTTTACTTGGCGCACGCCGCGGGTGCCGCCTGATTGCCTCCGATCTCATCGTTTTATGTTCCCCATAAAGCCAACAATAATTCATTTAGACGACGTGACGCCACTCACTCGTTAACTGGTTCCACTTGTTCGAAGGAAACGTGATTTCGGAACGTCCGCGGCGCTTGCAGCGATGAGGCGTACGAAACGAAAGTTCAACCGCCATAAATTATATCGCATCAAAGGTTTACGCGTTAGTAAATGACACTGCCGCCATTGCGTATACGCAATCGGAAGTAAAATGGGGTTTCTAAATTATTCTAGTCGGCTTCAGAGTTGTTATTGTCTAGTTTTAAGCAACTTACTGAAAGAGTATACCACAGGTCACCTTATTTTTCTTTAACGTCATCATCACCATCATCATCAGCCTTCTCGCGTCCACTGCTGGACATAGGGCTCTCCAATGGCACGCCACTGAGCTCGATCTTCAGCTCTTCGCATTCAACCACGTACCCGTTTTTTAATGTATGAGTACCTGCATTTAATTTGAGTGACTTAATTTTGAATTTGGTTCATTGGAAAATAATGCTTTTAGCCATCAAAAATGCCCTTGTATCCCTTACCGTGTTAGATAAAAGTAAATAAATAAATGTTATATATCTTTGTCTTTTCGAATTTATCAACTTCACGACGTTATCAGTTATTATCAATGTCTGGTTATAAGTGTTATCACCACCAACATTTTAGATTAAAATCTTTTTTCTTAAACTACGGCTAAATGACATTTAAAAATTATTTTACGAGCGCCGCTGACTGCTCGGACCGCAATAGTTAATTTAATTTCGCTTTCATTCGCGTCATTCATTCTTTTATTAAGAAATCGTATTCCTACTGTGTTTTTATTGTCTTTGTATATAAATTAATATGTTCTTGGTAAAATAGTATAAGCAATACTTCTATGAAATACCTTTTGATAATTCATTTCATAATAGTAATGGCACAGATAACATATTAAGACTACATTAGTTGATAAAATGTGTGCTTACAGTTTTAACACTAAACGCGCGTTTTTATAGTCGGTAGGTGACAGTCACATTCGGTTTCCACCTACACGTAATGGGACTAATCAAATTTATCGAAGGGCCGCTCCGAGTGAAACAAATAAATTCATTCCCAACCATTAGGCACGAGATCCGATTGTTAATGTCTCAATTTAGAAGCGGACGTAAATCTTCAAAGGCGTGACAATTACTGTTACTTTCTGGCAATACAAACAAAAAAGGTTTTCCGTCAATTATCGATAAATTAACCCGATTAAACACTCCATAGCAGACGGCGCCGGATCGCCTTATCTTCGGACATGCCACGCTTTTAGGCAGGTACCAAATCAACAACGTTCTGAAACAGAAACACTGAGGTTTTTAAATCAATTTGCTTTTTATTAAGAATCCATGGGAACTGATTGGTTTTTTTGTTTTTCAGAATGTTTTCCATGGTAGTCGATATAGCTGATTTTCAATCATAGACAAAAGTAACACGAGCCTAATACAAAACGTAACGATTCTCTTTCTATTTAAAGCACCTTAAATAGAAGCGGACCCCATTGTGACTAATCATGATTAAACGACTTTAGACAAATTGCATGACCGTGACTAGGCATTTAGGGATCCGAGTTCGATCCCGAATCATTAAAAGAACAATTATAGATATCGCATTCCCACCTGCAACCTGTTGACGGATAACGATCTCTTACAAAACAAATAGTTAGACTGAGCAGTCCACCTCATATACTGCATGATTGCCACCTCCATATACTGTTTCATGTAATGTATCCTTAGCAGCATCGTTTACCGAATTATTTTATTTAGTGGCATTATAATTATGAAGAGCAAACATCAAATATATTTACTGATGAACAAATGTTAAGCTACTGTTATTCGTCAACGTTTAACGTTAGATTTTAATACGCTGTGGCTGCTATATCTCGTAGCGAACGGTTATTAAAAATACGATTTCCGTTGAACAAAGCTCAGGTCAGAGTAGGACGGTAATAAACGCGATCGAACTCTTGATAAATAGATACTTATAACTAAACAAAAACCAATTTAACCGTTCTGTTAAAGATCATACTAGTTTTTTTACTTTGTGTAGTTCTCGTACTCACGGACAAGGAACTAGATTACTGGTGGCTACGCGTAGCTGAGCTCTCACAAAACGTTACGAGATTTTCAACGGTCCGTTTTCTTTTTATAAACCGCTACTCCGGATATAATTGAAGATCCACGTCGGTAAGTGATGACCGGTCAGCAATAGAGGCTCAGCCGTAGGCAGGATGAGGCTCTGAAACCATTCATACACACCGTACGCATCGATTACGAAGCAAACAAATTGTGTGGAGGGAGGTTTTTTGTGCTTTCGACGTGCTAACAATAAGCGGAGGCGCGCAACTGATCATTACCATTATTCTATATAAGGCTTTGTATTTTGAGTAAATTATAACAGGTTAGCTTTGTGTTTTATTTGAAGCGTCAGCGAGTCGACGCGCTCGGGAGCTCCAAACAATGGGGCTTCATTACAAACGGTGACCGTATTAAATCCGGCTTCATAAACTGAGATATGATGTTTAATCATTATTATAATTACTATCCGAAGTGGAATACTATCAAGTCGCTCGGTCAATGATTACATTGAATGAACGGGGCGGTTTATTTTACACGACGCAATTTTCTGTAACGAGTCGTGTCTAGGAAATAGTCTCTTTGGCTGTACATGTATACTTAAAGTGCATTCATTAAGCTATTATATTGGATTATTGTTCCTGGATATAATTGTCTCGACTAGAAAATACAAGTATGAATAATAATTCATCAAGCGAATTGAATTGCTTTGAGTAAATAATAGTAAATTACTTTGTAAATAACAAACGGCGTTAACTAGTCTGTTTGAAGAAATGATTTGTGTTCTGAATATGTTTTTTAACATATTTACGTTAATAAACCGTTTGTTTCATTCGCATCGTATCGATTTAATGTCGATGACAAAATTATTAGTCCGTTGTGCTATTAGACTGCAGTTATTGCTTTGTCCGTCACTTTGATTTAAAACGTAAATTGAAGCCTTGAATATTTTAGTGTAGACTGTTCCATCGCGGCTATCACTTTATAAAAGTGTCTTTTATTCCTATTTCGAATTTAAAAATGGAACGTGACATGCCGTACTATAGCCAAACTAAAAAATAAATTATATGTCATTGATGTCGTTTTTATAATACCTACAGCACTCTCATGGCATATTTTCACACGCCTTGTAAAAAGCTATAAGTTTTTAAATATTGTTAGGTACTGATTTCTTCGTTATTGTAATACCGAATACCGTTATTGAAAGAACTTTGGCAAAATTTCTCCCTAAGCAAATTATAATTGAGGAAAAAATTCTGCGTGAAAATCTTCATCATCATCATCATCAGCTTATCTCAGTCCACTGCTGGACATAGGCCTCCCCCAATGAGCGCCATTGCGCCCTGCCCTCGGCTTGTCGCATCCAGCCTCTGCCTGCAGCCTTTCGCAGATCGTCATCCCACCGGGCCGGGGGACGTCCTACACTACGTTTGCCGAGCCGCGGTCTCCACTCCAGAACTCTTATATCTAATTATTTGCTAGGTCAGATATGTAAAAATTATGATATAAGTTTATTAAAGGAATTAAAACTTAACTATCCATTTATAAGCATTGATATTTTGCCCAGTGTGGGGATTATGAGCGAAAACCCCTTAAGGCACTGCACAATGGCGCCCATTAAGGGAAGCTTGTGTCCAGCAGTGAATTGAGACAGTCTGGTGATGATTATAGTTTGCTCCAATTAAAGTTTTTTTGGAGGTAGAAATCTAAACATTATTTTAGTTTGGGTTTGAGATTAGAGTTTATTTATCATAAAACTATATCTAACTTGCTGTAAATAGTATAGGTGATATTTTATAATTTACTAGAAATAATGTTCTACGCGCTTTTAAATGCAGAGCGCAGCGCAGTTTGTTAATTCAGTTATGTTCAACGTCGTAATATGAAGTATATATGTAATTGTGGAACTTATGTTGTAAGGTCCTAAGTATATGTAAGTGACGTCAAGATCTTTATAGAGACAGGTAGATTATGCAATGAAATGGTTTTGAGGAGAGATCACAAACGAGTTAGTAGCTAGCAAGATGGCGCGACGGTAGCTCGCCATCGCGGTAGCCGGACAACGAATTCTACGACGATTATACCCGGACAGGCTATGATTAAATTATGGCACTTACGCGGAGTGTTTCCTGAAAATTATATGGGATGGCTCTCCCAAGGTTGCGCAGACACGCGATGCTCTTGCACGCATTTAACGATATAATGGCCAGCGATTTTAAACGCGACCGGTGACGCATCTGTTTTAACGCGCTGCTGGTCACTCATTTTATGCGTATATCGCAATTATATGTATGTACGTTGCTTAAGAAATAGTACAGAGAACTGTAATTACTAGTCCTGCTGGCGGCCGCGCTGCGTTGCAGGCCACGGCGAGAATTAACGTCAAAAGTTAGACACGTCAAGTTAATGTACGTGGAAGGAAAAACACGAGGCAATACATTTTTTAGTTAAAAATATTTTAATATATGATAGAACAATGAAAATAAACTGTTTAAAAGGTCATTGTATAGTACGCCTATTATTATTATCTTGAACCAAATACAGACTATAAATTTAGTGCCTAATAACGCAATGCAGTTGTTTTTAATAGGTTTTCGTTATATACATGTATTTTATCTTTGTCACCAGGTGTTTGTACAAACGCTACAGCTCCAAGCGTTTCGTCCATCAATAGGATATTGAGGAACCGAGCGGCTGAACGCGCTGCTGCTGAATTCGCGAGAGCGGCTGGCTACGGTCTTTATGCTGCTCCTCCACCTTATGGAAGCTTCCCCTGGGGTGGGGGTGGGGGAGTATGGCCTCCCGGAAGTTTGCCTCTCCCCCCGGGCGTACCCCCTTCTTCTGTTGGCATGCCTCATCCAGATGCTGCACAACAAGGAATGTTTTCATCGTCGGGACGTGGACTTATTGGTAAGGAAAAAAGAATAAACTATTAACTGTACCAAGGATCTGCAGTTAAGCTGTTATCCGATTTTAATAAATTTCTTTATTACCTAGATGTCGACGGCGACGACTCCGGTTCGTTAGACGGAGAACAACCAAAGTTCAGGCGAAATCGAACAACGTTTAGCCCAGATCAGCTGGAGGAATTAGAAAAAGAGTTCGAAAAGTCTCACTATCCGTGCGTTTCAACGCGCGAACGACTTGCCTCCAAAACATCCTTATCAGAGGCAAGAGTTCAGGTAATGAATACCGTACGTTTTTAGACATTAATATTTTAATCTATTGCTTTATGGGCATTACAAAAATAATTTCTCGTTTATAAATTGCTTATTAAAATATATAATAATATGTGCTTCAATTCGAATTTTTGAATGTTTTATTAACAATTTCAGAACCGATAACTAATCTTCTTTATTTACCGTTACTGACAGGTTTGGTTTTCCAACAGACGAGCAAAGTGGAGACGCCACCAGCGCATGAACCTCTTGAAGCGCGGTGGTGGCTCTCCCTCGCACCGCCTCCCCCACTCTCCCTCCCGCTCCCGCTCACGCTCCTTGTCCCCCGCGCGAGTGCCCTACCATACCCCCCAAATGGGCGGCGAGAACAGCGCTTTCAAGGCCCTCGCTCATCAAGATACGAACCCACTGAAGGGCCTTTCGCACCAAGCGCAATTTGAGAGTAACGCACTGAAGGCACTATCTCAACAAAATCCGTTCGATAGCTCTGCGTTCAAGTCGCACTCCGTGTTAGAAAGTAGTGCGTTCAAGGCATTAGTGCCGCATTCGGCGGCGGCAGCGCTGCTAGCCGCCCAATCAATTCAATTAGCTCGAGGCTATGAATCTCATTCAGATTCCGACGAGGAGATAAACGTACACGACGAAAGTGACAATGAAGGTGACAAGCAGAAAAACAAGACTAGGTCTAGATCGCCCAGTCCTTGTCGGCAACGGCCGCTGAACTCCAACGACGTGCCGCTACAGCTAACTAAGCACGACCGTTGATGTGACGTTTGAATGAAAATTATTTATTTACACATAAATAAAAAAATAAACATTCCCAATTAAATGTCAATGGTTATGAGCACATAAATCAAAACACTAGATTTCTAATACTCCATTTTGCTTGTAAATCTATGTAAATATGTCAATATTTAAAGTGCTATATATAAGAAGAAAATCATGAATACGTATGTACATGCACAAACGATTTTATTATTTATTAAAGTCAACGTACATTAGGAGTCATATAATTTTTATGGCTGGGATATGGTAACGAGTACTGTTTACGTTCAAAGCGCGACGACATATTGTTATGGGAAATTCAATCGTTACTAAATAATGATTTACGTATATTTGGCTCATTTTGTATGGATAAACATGTTTCTTGCTAATTAGTGCACGAAATTGCTCCTATATTGTACAAACGTGGAATGTTATCATATAAAATACTTTGTTACCTATTTATAAATATGCTTAGAATTAGATGGTAGACTGAAAAATATTATGTCGTGTTGCCAGTGTAAAAAAAAATCGTATGTACCGGAAACTCTGTGTCGCCTCATAGAGGTGAATTTTTTGTGAGACACGTTGAATTGATTATTTAAAATGACATTTGTATTTATGTGAATAATGATTGTATGTACTGTTAATTCTATTATCGTGTATTGTCTTTGGTGTATAATGTATTAGAATATGAAACCAAAGTATTATTTCAATTTTAGACGTCCGATTATTTTAAGACTATAGTTCCTAATAAATATTCCAGGATATGGGAAGAAAATGGAATTAAAAAGTATTTTAAACAGTGGGAAGGATTGGTATTTCACGGATAAGTAAAATTTGTTTGTGTAACTGAAGATGTAAGTAGATATACATATGTATGTCGATGACAATCTCAATACTGTTTATAGTAATCTATTGTACATATTGTATCTATTGTAATGTACAGACATTCCTGAGCACTATGTACTATTTATTGAATAGATGAATATATAGGTATTAGTGTACAATATAGTAGAAAAATTACAAACGTACCTAATAAAGATAATTTAATTATATATGCATATTTTTTTTCTATTCGTCCTTTAACTACATTTTATTACACACCACTGACAAGACTAATAATTATAAACATAATTAAATAATACATATAATCTTACTAGTTCTTAAATTGAAGAATATTTGATAAATATATATTCTATTGGCTCTGTAACAGTTGGTTTGGAAACCTACGACGTTTGCTATAAAAGGAAGGTAGACTTATAGTGATCGTCAATTTTTACTGTGAAGAGTGCAAAGCCGTTACTCTGTCCGAATACATTGTGAAAGTATAAATAATTAAATTAAACCTACCGTTTCTTTTGGCCATCCAAAATACTTCTGGAAATTATTCCAGAAGTATTTTGGATGGCCAAAATATATATATTATATTAGTATTAGTATTTTGGATGGCCAAAATATATATAATATATATATAATATTATATATTAATATATTTCGGTTACAGAGAGGAGAATATTTTCAAATGAATACTAATAAGAACTATGCTCATGGATTTTATTGATTATTAATCGTTTTAAAATATCATATACAATTTCGTACTGGCATATAATACCACAATTTAGAACAGGCAAACACAAGTAGAGTTACATAAATGAAACAAATATAACAGCTTTAAGCTCTATGATACATTTTAATTGACGATTACCCATTCTCATGACTTCAGCTTACCCTAGCATTTCTGAACTTGAGTAATATATAATAAAAATTAACATTTTGGGATACCTTCACATGTGTGAAGGCTTAACTGATCTCAATACATACACGTAACTAAACTCAAAATATATATAACATCTGATATCAAAACATCACGCCTATATTTCCTCGAAGGGGAAGCATACAAATGTAGTATACTTAATGAATTCACCTGTTATATTATACTTCTCATTGCGTATAAGGGGTCAGCCCATCGCCTAATACAAGGTATAAATCCAGGCTCCAGGCTATTCCGAGAATTTCAAGTTAAAAACCCAACAATACTTTAGGATGACCGAAGATGGAACCTACACAGCCAAAAACTATGTACATATGATACATAGATTAACAGAATATTTACAATAGATTTTTTATTAAAGAAGTGAAATGAATAGGACATGGAATAAGACGTACAATGCTCGTAAATGGTCGCAACGTCCAATTAATTCCGAAGGTTGCGCAGCGCCAATCGTGTGCGGCTATTGTACGGATTCCGCATGCCGCATGCTAAACTATTATCGGCGTTGTGTTATATGTGTTTATGCTAGTCTGATTAGTGACCATTAGTGACGGATCAAGAGCGATGCTTCGGGATTACATTATTCATTCTATGGAAACAGTAGTAGTGACCGCATGATAACAACAGGCAATGTATTTGCAGTGCTATGTTCTCACCCTCTGTTCCATATACATATACATAAGTGGAGAAAAGTGGGAGTACTATATTCCTCTGCCTATCTATATCTATATACATATATAGGCGTAATGGTATGCCATGTTCGTTTATTGATATCTTTCATATGCTAATACATAGATATATAAGGCGTGCCAATAGAGTCTTCTGGTGCAACTGCATCATTAGCAGACCTATATAAGTGTCCGTTAAATTTAATTTGTCGCAAGAATGTGACAGTCAAGAACAATTTGAGTTGATAAAAAATCAACTTGAATAAATTGAGATAAGACACAAGTCCAATTAGAAAGTGGATGTAAATGTTTAGAATCTGCATTGAGATTAGTACCTCTGGTGATTTCTGTATCCATTTCCGGTATGCTTAAAGGCAATAATAGTAGGAATAGAATATAGAATAGATGTAAAACATCGAAAACAATTCTACAAATAAGTGATGAAAAGTCTTATATTTGATCAATTTTGCAATATTATTTTGCTACAATTACAAATATAACACGTTTTAAATGGCATTTGCGAATTATTTCATTCGTCTCATTTATATTATGATTCAAAATCATTGTTTAATGAATTACCTAATAACATTTTTAACAAAAAGAGTGTTAAATTCATTTTTTTGCGTTCATACAACGATTATTCTACATAAGTCTACTCCGGAAAAACCATACTACATAGGTCAAACAGCTGAAAAACTGTAAAGGAAAAACTATGTTATATTAAGATTAGATTTATGCATTCATTTAATTCACAGAATCTTTACAATGGGTTCGCGAACCAAACTGAATCGTGTTACGCAAGACAATTACCTTTTTCCCGCTCTTTTGTCATTAAGCAAAGTCCTGTCAGTCCTTCCCGGATATCGACAATCAGCGGTGAAAGCGGATCGAAATCTGGACAAAAAGATGATTGGAGAGCGAAGGCCTCATCAGCTGTATTTACATGCTTTTCTTTTGTTCGAGAACCAGATTAGTTCTTTAACGCTTAGTGCAATAATTTAATAATTTATTTTAATTGTTCGCCTTACTTCAAATTAAAGGGATAGATTGGATTTTGTTTCTTCCGAGTTTGGAGATCCAGCCGTGGAGTTCCGAAAGCTTTTGATGCATAGAATAATTTTATGTTTTAAGACTGTTTTCTCCCTTTTTACAGACATTAAAAACAAATTCTTAAGTTAAAAGACTGTATTCATGTTGTGAATTGGTTCGAATTTTAACTGTACAAAGTTGTACAAGATTATGTGGTTAAATGTATGAACTGAGAAATGAGGATAAAAGAGTTAATGAAAATCATATTATGCATGGGAGAGACTATCATGATGACAAGATGATACTGTAGTCTATGAGCTTCTGGATCTCGACGTGGGTTGTTGTTCTAGACACCCGCGGATCGGTCGCACAGCCCTTACTTCTCTCTCGTGGGACGGAGGCGGAGGTTCAGCCCGTGCTGGGCCTCACTCCTACCCCTTTATCACTAGGCCTCTACCTATTCCCCTCCCATTGGGGCTCGCCACTAAACCCGGTGAAGCTATGACAATAAGAAAAAAAAAGCAGTGAGACAGAACATTTTTGGAAGCGATTAAGAGAGGTTCAACAAGCGATAAAAGGAAGCGATTTCAGCGAATACCAGCGATACTAGAGTGTGAATAAACAGTTTGTGCACTCCGAGAGCATCTTTGTTTCGTCACCTTATACAGTACATTCCATCGTTTCCAGCCGCCAATCTACGTACCTATACATAACATTGTTTGAACAAGTTTATGAATGAAATGTAATGATTGAATTATTTAAAATGTATTACTTTCTTTAGTTACACCTAATAAGGTTATCATGAAACAGAAAATTAGAAAAAAAATTACACTTCTTCAAATACTTTGCTAATAATCTCAACGTCAACAATACCTCTTTTCATGGATTTTTACGTGTTAAATTTTATACAATTTGAGAAAATTGAGGATATTAAAACCAATTCTGAATGTTCAGTGAATCCATAAATATGAGAACACGTTGGAATATGGGTTAATGGCAGAACGGTTGCAGTTTTCCGGGAATCCGAATACGCAATGCTTTTGACTGAGTTCCAATCGTTTACCGGCGGTCATTATCGGTAATTAGCTTCCCCTGCAGCTACGCTTCAAAATATTCTTTTAAATATAACTTTTCATGGGACAATGTTGTTAGAGTGAAAAGCAAAGTATGGCAGTGCTTATTTTTTCTTTATCTCATCAACTAAAGCTCAATGAAAATCCTCAGTTCTTCTTTTGTGTATTCCGCGCACTTTCTAAAACGGATGATTCACTTTGAAAAACAGTTTCCAATCAATAAATTAATAAATAAGTCATTTGATTGAATGCAACTTTAGTCCGTGACAAGAGTCATGTTACACGACGGGTTGCAGAATTCATTACCGTTGACGGTTTGCAATGTTTGCAAGAGATATTATATATAGAGTAGGGATGACATACGACTGTCTGTAAACGGCAACGTACGACGATTAGAAAGAGAGAGACGATCGCGATATCTATCTCTATCTCTCTCTATCTCAGTACTGACGCATGACTCACGCTAGTGCTACCTATGCCTGCGCGAGTAGAAAGAGACAGAGTGATAGGTAGCCTCATTTGCTTTCTCTTTTTTTTTCGATGGACACTATTTAGGCCGGCTGATCTAATCTACATATAATATATCAATGAATGTTTGTCACTTCTTCTAACCTATTAAAATAAAATAACGGTATAATTGATTGTTACCTTAAATATAATTCACGAAATGTAGTATTTATATTTCTGGATGACCCTGAGTCCAACGAGTGGATGATGGGGTACGTCATGTTTATTTACAAAAAGCTCTGTAAAACCTTTTTTGAGGTATTTCAGACACGAGTATTGCGTGAAATCTATCAATCGTGAAATCACCTGTCGAGTCGCGTGCGAATGATGTTAAAATAAAATTCTTTTGGTACCTATGTTTAAAGTTTTTGTTGATTAGCGCACGGTGCATGAGTTTAAAAACGTGCGACAGTAAATATTGTGATGTTCTTACGGTTTCAAATATAATTTCGTCAAACACAGTCACAGAATGTTTCAAACAATACTACTTTTTCTATACTAAAATATATCCTTATATTAAATAGTATAGAAAGTCTTTAGTTGTGAAAGGAGACGAACTATGGTCAAATAACTAATTATGTTCTAATAAAATAAATTTGTTTGTGATTTCATTAAACTCCGAAGTCTGTGAAAAATATTTTATGAAATTGTTAGGACAATGGTATATACGATTATCCGTTCACCGTAACCATTCCTATGAACCATTTGGAGCCATTTGAAAGTTGTGTTTGTTTATTTTTCATTCCATATTTAATTACACTTGTTCTTGTGTTACGCTTGTTTATGGAGTACGATTTGATCAAATAAATAAAATGAATGAACCACTTGTAATAAACTAGAATAAATAATTTGTAAGTAAAATGTCCAGACAACAAATCGACATCCAAAGTTAATAAATGTAGTAAAGTTATTGCAAATATTTTAAAGCGCGGTGTTAACTTCAACAAAATAATAAATATGCAAGAATATATTATTAATGGTACCTACCATTAATAATATATTCTTGCATATCTAGATATATTAACTTGGAGTATGGCGCTGACCATGTTTTGGATTGTGCTACTTAAATTCATGGAAACCTATAGCCCATTCCAGATGTTTCATTATCTTACAATATATAGTATACAATATATAGTAGTATAGTAAAAATCATGACAGTTGTAAAAATAATCGATGGAATACATATAAATATGATCGATTTATCCATCCGTTCAACACTTGGAATGTCATTCTGACATCTGTCACAGGACTCATATTATTACTATAGTTTGAAAATCGTTATGTCTACAAGGCGAAAATAACAGATCTACAGGTTCATCTCCGTCCACTGCTGAGCATAGCGTTCTCCAAGACATGAAGGTTAAAATGCACCGGCTTAACTCACGCACGTTTTTAGAGATGGCCCGACTAGTTTCGGACCTGTCCGAGATCCTTCCTCATGAGCTCCCGCCGCTTACAGGGAGGTCGCGACGAAGATTGCGCGCCGCCGCACATTTTAATCATGTGTATAGACACTCACGAAACATTTAATAGTAAAATGAAGGATAAACGTGTAAAATTTTCTTATTCCTGAACTCCTACAAACATTTCGTGTGAAAATCATTGCCGATAAAATGCAATTGAACTGATTTGCGTTATGCACTTATCTCGTTGTTAATTCTGCTCACCCCCTTAAGTACAGAATTTATGCGTATCTAGAACCGTCGGTTTACAGCAGGTCCATGTTACTGAATGTTCATATTGTATGGATACGTACCTACCATTAACAAATTGCCAACGGTGCGCAGTGTATTGTGGTCATTTGGTGCAGATCACGGCCTTATTCTAGATGTTTCTATAGCTCTTGTACATTTACATATTTTGTTTTTCTTTTGTTGATGATGAGGTCCTGAGTTAGATCCTTGAGTCGCATAAAATATTATAGGGTTTTACTTGAAATTTCTAGTAGAAGCACAAAATGGGCAATAGGTTTATCCCTATTCCATGTTAGGTCGTATAACATATCTGCTTACCCCTTGGGTCAAATATAGGCGTGAATAATGTTATTTTTTTAAATAGTGTGTTTTATTTTTTAAAAGAATACTAGCTCTTGTCGCGCTAGAATTATAATTTTCTACTTTGGTGATAAGATTTTATGAACGCAGAATGATTTGACATTCGGGACCACGCATCTCCACGTGGCAAATGTGGTGTCAATATTGAAGATCATAAAAAATCTGTCTTATTTATTTATTCTTTATTGTTAAACTAAGCTTAAGCTACAAGGGGCGGACTTCATTCTTGAAAGCGTCATGTATCACTCAACGCAGTGCGATGGTGAGAACAAGAACAGAAATCTGTAGCCACTTATATAAGTTTCTCTGCGGATATCTAAGAATGATAACGGCTGCATGATTCAAATTTAGTTTATTAAAGTCGGGACACATCGTTTAAGCTCAACAACTTAATATAATAGTATAATCCGTCCCAGAATAGTGCAGCGGTGCGATAAAGTTGTAAGGTCGTGATAGCCGCGGAGTGAGGATGCGTGTACGCGCGCCGGACCAATAACAATAAATTTCCCGCGTCGTTTGAAGCGCCGAGCTGAGCTGCGAACACCGTCGCGCGTCCCTGCGACTGCCCTCTACGCCTATAATGTTATACTTGCGCGGTATAAGTTTGTAATGATGTCGCACCCGTTGTACATGTCTTATTTATATTTGTTGTTCTTTCGTTAATATTTCGTTGACGTTAATGGTAAATGGACTGCCTGATTGGTCGAGTGTCTGCAAGCGCGACTGCTTGACTCTTGAGTTGATTGCTCGCGTCGTGCTAGTATTATTGGGTTTTTCTAACTCACTCATCACTCACCTTCTCGTGGAACGGAGGAACTTTTTCGACGTGAATTTTTTTCTGTACCTAAAGAACTCATCGCCTTTTCAAATTTTGTTAATATCTGTAAATACTTCGTTCAAACAAACGTTTTCGAGAAACGTAACGTGTACGCATTGTATCTTCCTTACTTTATTTTCTCATAAAAAAAGCAGAGCAAATAAAGTAAGTGGAATGATTTGATAAAACACATGTATACTTAGATATACACAAACGAGGCTAAATTTATTTTAAAATAAAAAAATGTAAGTATGTGAAATGATTTGTTAACATAAATATAAATAAACAAGGTAAATAAAATGTGTGATTAATATTGCAATTTGGGCTGTCAACATTTCTTAGCATCTCGAAATGTTTCATGTCATGTCCATATTTTCCGGTATGACGTCATAGCCTAACTCCTTTGTGTAGGCTTTCGATAAAGGCAATCAAGTTCATTGCCATTGTAACCAACTTATATAATACTGGAACAATGGCGCAAATTGGTCACACCTTTTACTATAATAGCCTGTTTTTATTGTATCATTAAGGCCGCTTTAATGGATATATATTTCGGTACATTATGCAGGTACATCGCTTATGTTCCCCAATGGCGATGACTCTGGTTCATAACATTTACTTTCCAATGCTTTCCCAACAATGACTGCTGAGTAAAGGATAGTGGCCAACGGGATGAGAATAACAGAAACTTGAGTATTTTATCCCTCCTCGCCTCCCTTACCCCCATTACATGGAGCTTATGATAATGTAGCTGGAGATAATTGACACTCCTCTGCCCTTATCTGCCCTCCACTTCGAGCAAATACAGGTTATGTTCTTGATGGTAGTTACGTGCATAAAATAAAAAAAAAATTAAGAAAAAGCCTTTATTTGTCCTTTAAAATACATAATTATTGACTTACTTGCTAAGTTAACTTAAATTTAGGTCAAGAACCCAGGGTGGGTCTTTACCTTAGAAATCCTTAGAGAAGGCAAAGGCCTTCTCTAAGGATTTCGAAGTTTCCCTATGTATGTACCCGTACTTATTTTATTATACCGTCTGTCGATGTTATATTGTAAATCTATGCTAATAAACCTATGTAAGGATTGAAAGTGGTATTATTAAAGCATTTTAGCCAATGAACCCTTTTGTTTAAGTCTGCGTCGTCAACAATAAATGTTTTGGAGCAGCATATATTTATTGGGTTCGTTTATAATTTGGTATATATATGTATGTATATGTACACATGTAAGGATTATATGGACCACTTTGACAACTGGAACTGAACAAATATAAAAATATACATATTTAAGATAAACGTATATCACGCCTGTAATCCCCGCAGGGATAGGCAGAGGAGTGTATTACACTCAAACGTTTTACCAGTTACGTTTACGTCCCATCGAATAGGTGGTGAGCCAATTGCTATACTCCGGGTACAAATCCAGACACCGTGTCACTACTAGAAATTCTAAATTAGAGAAATCCAATAGTAGTCGATCCGGGATTTGAACACAGGAACTCCCGATCGGCACTAGCGCTTGCAACTACTCGACCAACGAGGCAGTCGTATACATTTAAAATAATTTATAATTTTAAATGTGAAATAATAAGTGATTACAGCAAATTCACATTTATCATTACTACTGATGTTTGATAAATATGACAGAACAAAATTAGTTTAATACATATTTATATGCATATGGGTGTAGCAATCATAACTTAACAAGACGCGTCGGGCAACTTGCCAAAGAAGGCTGAAAAATTATGACAATACAGTGCAAAAAACTGAGTAAGTAATCGCTTTGTGCTTCTTAAAGAATTTAACAATCTGAAGCTCGGGTCTCACTTTTTCCGACTTGATGATATAATTTCAGTCATTCGATACGTAATTAAAAAGTACAGAAATAAATTCAATAGCAACTTTGTAAGAAATTTTCAAAACTGTGCCATAAGTAGCGCGTTAGTAAATTAATTTAAGGCTTGTTTAGAGTTGACACTGTTATTGTTAGGGAGGTGCGTTTTGGACATGTTGTTAAAAACTTGTTACTTCAGTTACATAACAATAAAAATATTCCATGCTTGCCTCGTTGGAAGAGTGGTTGCAAGCGCGACTGCCGATCGGGAGGTCGTGGGTTCAAATCCCGGATCGCGTACTAATAGATTTTTCGGAGTTGAACTCGGAGTCTGGATGTGTGCCCGGTGTATGGCAATAGGCTCACCACCTATTCCATTGTGGGACTTAAACGTAATTGGTGGTGTACTACACTCCTCTGCCTACCCCTTCGGGGATGACAGGCGTGACATTACGTTTTTTTTTTATATTTTTATAGATTTTTTTTAATAATACAAATGTTCATAGACGCAACTGCCGGGGGAAACGGAGACTGACCTATCGTGACGAAGTAGGTCAGATAGTGGACGTTGGACAAGTCAGAAGTGTTGGACTTCGGCATTTGTGTAAGAAGAGTGATGATTGTAGGAGAAGCGTGTCAGGTTTGTGAAGATACTTGGCGCTTGGTATTCTCTGTCTATCTTGCAGGACAGTTGGCGTGATTATATGATAATAAACTTCAATAATTGTCGTGAGGGAGCAGTGATGATAGCCTAGTGGTTATGAATTCAGCCTTTCACTTCGGGGGTGTTGGGTTCAAATCCATGGCGCGCACCTCTATGCAAAAGTGCGTTTTAAATTTAAATATCACTTGAAAACAGTGAAGGAAAACATCGGGAGGAAACCTGCACACTTTAGAATTTATAAAAAAAAACATTCGAAGCTGTATGAGTCTTACAACCCGCACTTGGCCAGCGTAGCAAACTATGGGCTTAACCTTCTTAATATGAGAGGAGACCCATATTCCAATAGTGGAAGGATAAATGGGTCGATTATTATTTATTTTTTTCAAATGTCGTGTACAATAGAGGATATTTACTGTTGTCGTCGAGCAGTATTTTTTTTTAAATGCGGCCTCACACTTCGCGGTCCTGGGTTGATTCATCATCATCAGCCTCCTCCCGTCCACTGAGCTCGATTTTCAGCTCTTCGAATTCAACCGCTGCCAGCCACTTTGCGTACATCGTCACCTCACCAGCTGGAGGGCGTCCTACACTACGTTTAACCACCTTTTCACACCAACACTCTTATAAATCCTTTGATGAAATTCCCTAATTATTTTCTGTATTTAAAATAACAATAATAAAGTATAATTTATTGCCCATAAAATTTATTTTAGTGGGTCACTGTAACACAGAGTAGGGATTACATAATACCCTTCGATGTGAGAACCTCAGCAAGGTTCACACTTAAAATCTAATGAATTACGGTTCAATTCCGACCACTGCTGGACCAATAGTATATAAAGTTCTAACTATCACTGACCGTTCTAACTGATACTAATTGTCATAGTTTTTATACACTGTACTACAAAAAAATTTACCCACTCCGTACCTTTTTAACAAAGTTTTTATGTTACGTATGTGGAAAACATAATGATTACTTTTTGCTTTTTGATTATAAATAAGAATTTAAATAAACATTTGACGTCTTTGACGACGATCTCCCGACGGCAACTTAAAAATTTTTTTAGCATTACTGACAATTTATGCGAAAATTACCCGTTAAATTTACTTCGATCTTTTATCATGAAAACGTCTTTTTTGTGGTTTTATTTGATTCCGTAATTTTTAAAATTATTGTTTGTAATCATTTCCTTAGAAGCTTAAACCGGAAATGTGGGTACTACCGATACAGATCCTGCTCAAGTTATGATTCTTATCCGCGAAGGTCTAGGACAGCGAAATGTGGCAAGAAAATTAACTATGAATCGATTAGCAATACGAAGGGTTTACAGTCGAGTTTTACAAATTGGAGAGTATCACCGGAAACCGGGATCTGGACGAAGACGTGTCACAAATCCAATAGATATCTATTGGATCCAATAGATATCTATCCGTTTCATCACCTTGGCATCTTTGCAAAATCGGCATTTTTAGTCGACCTTCAGAGTAGGCTGAGGAAAAGTCGTGGAGTGTATGTAAGTGAGAATACAGTGAGAAGAAGGCTCCGAGAACATAAACTGAAACCACACAAGCTAGCTACAGGATCTAAATTCACTACAAACCATCGGCAACCGAGGCTGGAATTTGCTAGAGAGCACTTCAACTGGACTTTAACAAAGTAGGAAACAATGCTGTCTAGTGATGAAAGCTGAATGACTCTTGTAGGCTCCGACGGTCGTCGTAATGTGAATGTAATGCGAAGACCTGCAAAACATTACGCTCATTGTTGTACTCAGGAAACAGTTCATTTTGGAAGAGACTCTACAACGTTTTGGGAGGCATTTCTTTGACAGGACGTACAGAGCTGGTTTTCTTTCGGAATCGCACCGTTCATGCCAAAAGTTACGTCACAGACATTCTGCAACCTCATGTGATGCCGTATGCTGGATTATTGGAAACGATTACCAATTAATACATGACAACGCAGGATCTTACGTGGCTAAAATTGTTGCAGTGTCTTCAAGAGGTTGGAATCCATGTTGTGCAGTGGCCGGCCAATAGTCCCGACTTGAATCCAATTCAACACCTCTGGGACCAGCTAAAAAGGCAAATCAGAGCTCGCAATACTGTTTTAGAAACATTGGATCAGCTGGAAGCCACCATAACAGAAGAACGGGAGCGAATTCCAGAATATAATATCAAAAAAGCCTATGAGATTGCTCGATGGACGTCTGCGGCAGTTATTAAAGCAAGAAGTGGAAACACACCATATTTAAATAAATAATGATAGCACAATTTAAAAAAAAACTCGTCATCACACAAAACACTTTTATTTAAAATTTTAAATTAGATATAATTTTTTGTATCCGTACTTTATCACTTTTATTTGATGGATTAACCCTCTTTTTGTGTTTACATTCTTGATTTACATCCCTAAAACTGTATTTTATCATCACTATTTAAAAAAAAGTTAATTTATAGTGTTAAAAGAAATGACGACACTTTTTTTACAAAAACAAGGGTGGATCGTTTTTTTTTTGGCGTCCAGTGTATATACATATACTCGCGAGCGGTGGCAAGTTTGAATATGGCATAGTTGTCATATATAACATTGCTCATTTGCGAGAAGACTAATATGTCAAGAACTATATTTTTCAGAAATTGCTTTGTAAATTTGAAATCATAATTATTATATGTTCTGTGACAATTGACTATTCTATGACTTATGACTATTATAACAGTTATAAAGTAATTGTGATTTCAGACTTCCACAGCCGTTTTCTGAAACATAGTTTTTGACATATTACGGCTTTGTCGCAAATTAGCGATATATAAATATATAAATACAGTTAGTACCAGCTCCTGTCGTCATCGTGTGTTTTTCTGAATAGTTTGACTATTTTCGTACCCATTTTAGGTCCTTGTTCGTGAACTGTTTCGTGAATAACATATGTAATAAATTTTGTACCGAATTTACTGACGCACGTCATGTATGTAGGTATATTGACTCATATAAATATCGACCAACTCGCATTTGGTCAGCGTAGCAGACTATGGTCTCAAGTTCTCAACCCTCTCATTCTGGGAGCAATGGAATGATAGAACGCTCGAGAGAAAGATGTTTTTCCTATTCCTATTCCCACGACCTCGCAACGATTGGCGGGAAATCATGAGAGTTTAGACAGGTCCAAAAATAGATGGTACTTTCCCGTAGACACACGGGAGTTAAATCGGTATATTTAGCAGCGTTTAAGAACATAAAGGTTGCTACAGGTGGAGCTGTACATATCGTCATCGTCATCAGCCTATCTCTGTTCACTGCTGGACATAGGCCTCCTCCAATGCGTCTCACTTGTTGCACCGGTTCGGTGGCGGCGAGCACGCGCGCGGCGCTTGCTGGCGCACACGCAGACTGCGCGGCACAGTCCGACCATACAGGCCGTCAATCTTATAAACGCCCTTATTGTTCAGGAACCAGATG
>DWJK01000629.1:0-20829 GCA_018248815.1 Croniades pieria auraria
GAGGTGCGCGCTAGGATTTGAACCCGGTCTCCCGGAGTGAGAGGTCGAATTTCAAACCACTAGGCTATCACTGCTTTGTTTTATGTTCATTGTGACGAAATGTTACAATTTGTATTTATACTTCTTTTGAAATAAACACAAACACGTACATAAATATGGATATACCTACAGCTTCCTACGCTTTGTTACACGACCCTGAGGTGTTTACAAGTTCACCCCGGGAACTTTATGCCAATTTTTAAATGCTTTGGAATCCATTAGCTTACAAAAGCGAATGCTAAAAGCATTTCGCTTGAAAGTAAAGAAATGTAACTCAGCAAACGTCACAAACAGCAATAATCATATTACGTAAAACGATAACATTTGTTAACGAAGTAACACACAAATAATATTCAATCGTATGTTTATTTTGCATAACAGTTAAGGTTTCGGACAAAAGATTACGGATTGTTAATACTATACTTTCTGGTCGAGTGAGACGGCGCCGAGGTCGAGTTTGCGGACCGGTTTCAGTTTTGCAATCCCGCGACACTCGCTTTTAGACCTGAACCCTTCACGTGTGGAATGTGAACGAACACCGTCTGCGGCCCACGAATATTCGGCATGAAAGTGCAAGATTGTTAAGAAGGGCAGACTCGAGGAATATAAAATACTGAGTGCTATTAAGGTCGGTACAGAAACGTCTAAATCTGGCAGAGGCTGCGCGGTCCGAGGCGGCGGTCAAGTGCAGCACACGTGACGTCGTGTGACACGAGCGGCCGCGGCAGCAGCGCCGGCGCGCCACCACTCGCAGTAATCGTAGCCGCCAGTGTCTCGGCGGCTACGGCGGGCGGCGCGCGCTCGCGGCTATCTTGCGCGCTCCTTCTATAACATCGATAGTACGAACACCAACCGGTACCCGCTTCGTTACCGATCGCAATAAACACACGGGTGATCGATCTGTGATAAGGAGCTGTGAAGGTAAATATTAAATGTAACATACGTAAACGTTTCCAAAATATTTTATGAAGTATTCTCAATTAATCATCAATAACAAAATTCTGGCGAGATGAGTGAAATATAGCGACGCGAACGTAGAATCTGCAAGAATGAAACGTTTAAATGAACTTATGAATGTCTAAGTAATAACAATATGACTTAGACATCTATTTATTTTGCACGTTGTTGTTGGTAACTCATTCGAATAACATTTTTCTACTGCTGTTAAGACTTACAAATTTTCAACGCACTGTGTCAAGTTAGGATCAACAACGGATTATTTGAAAAGGCCGTGAGGTGAGTTAGGTTTCATTAATCTTTTGAATGCACTAGCTAGTGTGCAGCCCGCGGTCCGTCGTCTCGTCAATTTGTTATCGACGCGAGATCGAATCAATAGTAGGTACCCAGCGTATGAACGTGCAGCAGATATCATGCCCGTAAGTATGAGAAAAGTCAATAGATGAGTCACGACGCCGAGTCATCGTTTGTGACTATTACACTTTTGTCAATATAATAATAACACAGGTTTTGTCACCGCGTACACACCTATAAGGCAAATGTTTATTTTACGACACCGCAGCCGCAATTACCAGATTTTACTGTTAATTGAACGATGTAATTTCCGAAACGAAAGAAAAAAACTAAAGCTACACCAAAACTCCTTTCACTCAAAGTCCAAAATTTAAAAAAAAAACGAATCCAAACTCGCAGCACGAGTACAGCAGTTCAAAGCAATCGCCATTCAAAACTAATACTGCAAGTTGATTTACTCACGAATATCATTTGAAATTCTAATATTTTCCGTCTTTGCCTCGAAGAGCCCGCATAATACGTTATCGTCGCAAAGAATCAGTTATGTTATAAATAGTGAATATACATAATATCAATGTTACACGCTTCGACTGTTCAACGAAACAATATTGAATTTGTACCCTTAAGAGGCGGCCGCTGTTTCTGCTGACACATTCGCGCGGTCCGTTCTCTTCGCTATTTCGTATCCACTGTTGTACTGCAAGCTTTCGCACTACTATTGCTTGGTGATAATTATTATTAGTTCATCACGTCAAGTCCCTTATGGGGTAGTTAGAGAGCACCGCGCGCCAAATGTCACCGTCCATATGGACCTGACGGGCTTTTTCCAGAACCATTACTCTCGACACAGACGTCCGCCCGCTCCATCAGTCAGTACCTAATGTATTCGATTAACATAGACAAGTCTGTGGTACTCGCATCTAGCAACGACCAATTTCTGATTTATTATTTTTAGTACCTACATGTTCAAAAGATTATGCTCTTTCTCATTTTTACGCCAATTCACTCCTTGGCTCAAAACATCTATCTTACTACTGTTTAGTGGTAATTTACTTTAATTTAGCAATCTATGCCTATATTTTAAACTCTCAGCCAAACATGCAGTAGGAGGGTCAGTAACTGTTCAGCGGCTGTGTCGCCGTCGTACTTACAGGTAACGCTGCGACTCTCACAGGTCGGCTGTCGGCTCCTCATCAGATCCTTGCACTCGCTAGTCAATAAACTAATTTGTACATTAGCCTAACACTTTAAATCAAATTAAATGTGCATTCGTCAAGTACCTAATAAATCGTTCAGTCTGATCGCAACCAATTACTAATATGTTCCTAACGACTGTGCATTGTTAAAATTCATGCTCACAAAATAAGCGTTGATAGCTGCTGAATGTTATTCATTGTTCGTAATAGGTTAAGGTCGTAAGTGCTGGTGACTACCCCGAGCGCGCGTTGATCAGGAACTGATGGGCAAGGTCTCGCCGAACCCGACTCTACTCGAAGCGTGTAATGTGTAGTTACTTTAACGGTTTTGTTTCTGTAAGTACGTTAAAACATAAGAGTGAGATATAACTGTGCTAGTAGCATATTGAAGGTGGATCCTTTCTCCAGGTAGAGGTTACGCTTTTCATAACATATTTGTGCTTAACTTAAAAGAGATTTGAACTAGCGGAGGCAGGCGTCAGTTTGTGTCGTGTATCAAAGGCAATGAAAGCTCCGCTAAATTTGAACGACTGATATCTAAATATATCGAAAGGTATGTTATCACTTCGACCAGAACATGTCTACTGTGGCTGACCCCTGCCATTGTCTGAGCCCCTAACCCCAGGTCACCGGGAACCGTGTAATAGTGTCGGATGCCATAAGTTGGTGGTCTCCCGTTGTAATTAAGCAGTCTGCGACAGAGCAGCTTCTGCTAGGAGTGAGTATAATAATTCGCAGAATATAGTACAGAGAGGACAGTTTCCTCCACATTGTGGCATATTTTGTAAGAGGGATCCGATGCTGTTTTAATCACAAATGCTACATGTGTTCATCCGCCAAAATCCGAAAATTAAATATTTAACATTGAACGTACAAACTGAGAACTGACCGCGTTTGGATCTGAGCCTGACTATTCCTTTGCACTTTACTGTTTTTGAATATCATCACAAAGCAGAACAAAAAATGGTGAGCAAGTGAAGGCGGCAATAGAAATAATAGATAATAAAATAATTAAAAATGTAGGCAACCTCGAAACAGAACCGTGTTGCAACTGCAACAAATGGTCTCGACTAACGAGGCCACTTTATATAACGATGGCGAAACATTATATTTATCATTGAAATCTGTGACCGCTCCGAATGAAATATGATGTTTGAGGTAGGTTCGAGCAGGCAGTAGGTAGGTACGCAACACGGTGATATAGGTCGGCGAGCGCATCGAGGTCGCGCGTTACGTAATAAAAAGTGTAACGCAAAAATTTAAGTGACGGTTCACAGCGGGGCGGCGACACCGGTGCAAAACACGGCGGGTCCCACGCGCTCGCCGCCGACCACTTATTATACATATTATACGAGAAGACAACCTGTTCTTTTTGATTAACTATATACCTCTGCAAGACGTCAGACGTAAATCATTATCTCGAGCCATCTCTCATCGTTGTTATCATCCTCATCAACCTGATCAAGTCCTCTGCTGGACATAAGCCTCCAAAGAGGGGTTTGTGCCCACAATCCCCCCGCTCGGCGTGTGGGTTGGAAATCGCAGAGTACGGCTTCTCGCAGCGCTCGCCCTGTTGCTCGTCGTATGAGTACCGTACCATGGTACGTAGCGGTGCCTAGGCACGCCGCGCCATCCCATGACCTGCCAGCACCGACTTTGGTCGCCTCTTACAACACTCTGGTATCCTCCATATGCTGGACTGTTCTCTTTATTGTATTCTTTCTCAGTCCCGCCACGGACAGACATCTCTACAGGTAGACTCGAAGAGAGCCTGTGTTATGGTAAACAGATATTAATATATAGGTATTTATACAGAAATGTTAAATTTTTTTACCCTCGGTACAGAACCACAACTAGAAATTCAAAATTAAAAAAATCCAATAGTACCCGACCTGGGATTTGAACCCAGGACCTCCCGATCGGCTGTCACGCTTGCAACCACTCGGCCAACGAGGCAGTCCATAAAAGAAAAAGAATAAAATCTAAGAATTTAAGAAATATTATTGTGAATATTGTTTCGTTTATTAAGTTAAAAACACAGTGAATCTTGCACTGAAGTGCCCTCAACCTGTCAGAATACTGCTCAAAACAGGCTGGTCTGAAACCCCCCTAATGGCGGCAGTACAACGGACACGAACTGCGTGACCCAAATATTGTGTTGTTGTTGTTTATTAAATAAAAATGAGTTAAACTTTAATCTGCAATAGACTTCTACGGGACACGATCTTATATGGATTTTATCTTTGTTTTTTCAAACGTTATTCACGACGGCGGCGCCGGCGAAAATAATATATGCAAGTCATTAAGCTGCTTTCGATTTATTTGCGTTATCGTGGGCAGCGGATTGTGACACGGACGCGCCAGCTTGACGCATGACCAAGCCTTGAGCGGGGTTCTGCTTTAACTTTATCTATGTCACTTGAATTATATGATGACATTGCGCCATTTGCTACTGAATAGCTTACATTTACTCATATCGCGCAGTGGCGTACCTATAGCTCGAGGTTTATATCCACTGATGTATTAATATGAGTCGCGTGCTTAGCATTGTCGTCGTGTGGTACACAGTAGCACTAGGAGAGCTTATAACCAGCATGGTGGACAGGAGTGGGCTAGATACCTCATTTTCATGGTGCAATATTATGGGCGATTACGTTGGCAATAATGATCCTCATTGACCTTATGTCAGGACGAAATGTTATATAGAAAACATAATGCTGGAATAAGTGAAGTCGATGTTAAATGCACGCTCAGAGCATCTGAATACGCGCAGTGTGCGCCGTGGAATGCGCTGCGTCAGCTCCCGTGGACATGCCGGTACTGACAAGACATGTGAGCAGACGTGAGCTGCGCCCAGTATTGTCGTATTCACATTGAGATGTCGCGTACAGCGCGTATTTTTCCAGGTAACTCTACTACAAGTAGATTTTTTTCTCAATTAAATATCAATTTAGGAATTTTCATTCGGAATTATACTGTCATGGATCAGGCCACATGTATAACCTACCTATATCTAACATTATAACTGTCCGAGAAAAAATATTTCAGGTTATTGCGACCTTCATAATAAAACTATGCACGCGATCCCACTTGCTGGGACAACATATAAATAATACCTTTGTACAACGTATTAGGGTAATCGTTTAAGAACAATAAAAATAAAAACGATTGTTGTAAAGCAGAAATCGATATTGTAAAAGTAGGTGACGCGAGCGCTGCTGACCGCTAGAAGGCAGCACATTTAGCGAATATCGAAATCAATAGCGCGCGGGGAACATGATTTACAAACTGAATGTTTACAACACCTCCCAGTCCATAGCTTGCGCCACCGGCGGCGGCCCGGCCGGCCCCAGCGCGCCCGACTCTTTGTCCCTCTGTTTCGGATCAACAACTATAGGCTATTAAAATTGGCAACTAGGGAAAGCGTTAAACCATGAGAGAGGGCTCGCTGATCAGTTTAATAAAATGAGCTAATAAATGTAGCGACTACTGTCTAACGGTAAAAACTGAAATCATCTGCTCTAAATAAGCTTTGAAGTACCGAAGTGGTTGTAAAAATACATCATGGTGCCCTAGTTGAGCAGCGTCTCAGTCGAACTTGGCAGTCCTTGTATGAAGCAGTTGGGCTGCGAGCGCGAAGCCTTAATCAGTTGCAAGTACTAGTATCCGTGAAGTAGCTTTTTTCCTCCGTTTAGTCTTAACCAATAGTCCCGTTCCGCTAACCTGACATTATCTAAAAGAATATATTTGATACCGTATAAATTGCCCAAATAGAAGCAAGCTGTACTAGTTTACAAAAAAATATATTAACGACATTTCGGTAACACGAGAAGAGCAGCGTGTCGTCGAATCCATAGCCAAATGTACCCAGTTCTGCTTTGCACTGCTTCAATAGACGCGCGGGCGCAAGCCAGCGCGGGCAGCACACCTTCAACCGATGATTTCGACACACATCTTGGGCTGAGACAGAAGGCTGTAATCATATTCACCTTGGTGCAGCGCTAAGGTGTTCTACAATCTCTAAAACACATTTTCATCAAATACCATGCGCTCGTACCAACAATAGGCCCCGCTCGTGAGACAATTCGCCGACGAGTCGGTTCAGTCGTTAGGGCTATAATTATTATAGCCTTACAATGTAAGGCTCTGTTAACAAAGTTGTGCTTTGCATTTTAATTTATAGTAATATAATAGAATTAGTTAATATATAATATAATTAATATATAATGCAACTACGATTCAATCTGCAATAATTGCTTAGATTTTATCACCTGCAGTGTAGCTGTGTCTATTTTGTTCCATAACATACATCCACAAGCCTTCTATCGTTCCTCTGTTGGACAGTGGTTTCCTCTCAAAATGAGAATTCAGAGTCAAGGGCGGATCGGCAGATTTCGCATTCGGTTGAGCAGTGGCAGTTGTAGGCGACCGAGGATGTTCTGTGTTACCCTGCACACGTACATACACGCACGGAGCACACCGTATAGACTGTAGGTGGCACCATAAGCGGGGTGTTGGACCAGTCAACATAGTCCCAATAGAACTGGTCAAACTGAAGCTCTAAGTAGAGACAAATTCTCAGCCAGTCGATCGGTCCGGGTTAATCAACTACATATAAATGAACTGTATCATCTCTGAACTCTACGATCCCCGGCCCGCACGGCTTGCGGGGCTTGCAATCTGACGTCCAGCAGTTAACTAAGACAGGGTATTGATGAAAATGTACTGTACTGTACTCATTCAATGCTTCAACTGATTAATGAAATTATCGTAATTTAGAAATAAATTTAATACACTTATTCTGTAATTTTTAGGACTATATGTTATTAACGAGAAGTAATAATGAAGCACTCATTGTGCACGGGTACATATCTGCCACGATTACACGGCTGGCAGTTCATGCGTGAGTACATCGGGTACATAGCAGCTTATATATTGAACTTTTAATTAGCACGTAACTCATCCTGGTTTGTAGGTTTAAGCGAACATTACACGACATAACCTAACTCAGTGCTTTCCGCCTACCAATATTTAAAAGATACCCCAGATTTCAGGACACTATTTCAGAATGTAACGAATCAATTGAAAGCATCCATCCGATTTCCTTATGCGCGACTGCTGTACCGATTTGGCTAAGAAATTATTGGATATGAGGAGCGCTACAATGATGTGGTGTGTACAGCGTCTCTTGAGTGACGCGCAGGTCACAACACAGTACATTAGAGGGTATCACTTCTGTACTCTGGGTACATGTCCATTATACACGTTTCTTACTCACTTATATATGTGTTGGGCCGAAGAAGAATTGTTCGAATTTTGGCGACCTTAGGCGTCATTGCAATTACTTAATACAATAAAAACCTTGGACTTTGTTGAGTAATTAGTGTAAATCCGTGCGTCCGCATCGTGTACGAAAATATAGAGAACGTACACAGGTATGCACTTGTGTAGGAGCGAGTGGCGGGAGAAAGGCCACCGCCGGCCGGCAGCGGGGCCTTGAGAAGCAACAATGTAGCACTTTAAATTAAAATTGGTTCACGTGTTATTAGTTAATACAGACACTTTAACAAGATGATTACACTAAACTTTGGTAAGAAATGAAGGGGGTTAAAGGAGAATCAGATAAACAACAACAAGAACATATAGGTCGTTTGCCGGCGTGCTTTTGAACCGAAAAACTCCTCCTCGCGCGATCAACATTGACGTCATGTCGGCACGTGGCACCGCACGCGGCCACAGTCCACGAACGACATTAAAACTCATCCACCATTGGTCGGAATCGTGCAAGGTTTCCTACTCATAACATCTAACAGGTTCTTAAAACATTCGTACTACGTACACACGTAGAGCCTTCAAGTTCCGTCTGCGGAGCTGTGTTCTCACTCAATTAGCGAGCAAACCAAATTTGTTTGTATTCGTGGTGTAGGAATACATTCCGATATTCCGCCAAAGCGACCGCGATAAAGTCATCGTGTGCAAAGCAACAACGCATCAGCCCGCCGGCAGGAAGGTGAAATATGTTAAAATTATTTTTTTTAAAGACCCTATACTGAAATGTATGTATAAAGTAGTCGACGTCTACATTTCCATAGTAGCACAGAAGAAAATAATTATTGAAAGGAAACTAGTTATGTAATTTTTTATGCTGAAAGTCACGCAACAAGGATTACTGTAGGTACGATTGTGTTGTTTACAGATCGATAAGAGGCAGCGGCGGCATCGCAGAGCCCAAGTGTGGCACAAATGGTGAGGCGGGCGGGCAGCGCGGGCTCGAGCAACAGGTCCGCGCGCGGCCGCCGGCGACAGTGAGCCCCGGCATGGAGCGCCTGCTGGCCGTGACACTGGCGCTGGCCTTGGCCGCCAGAGGTGCGCCGTCTCCGCTACCACCGATCGCATCCACTCGAATACATAACGCGTTTGATGCCGGCTTTTACGCAACGTTGCTTTGGACACTGAACAGTTTCACTGCGCTATTTTTTATCAATAACACTAATAAGTCACTGGTGTTGCTTTAAATTTTCAAGGATTGCTTTGTTTAATAGGACAACGCAAGGTGTTGAAATAGAGAAGCGATTAAAATTAAATTCCCTATAACGTGATTGCCGCCGCGGCAGGACCGGTTGACTTCAATACAAATTAGGTATCGTTTATATTTTTCCGGCGAATGAAAACAAATGCCAACAAGTTGTCGAGTCAAGGCTCAAAGCTGAACCGCATGGTCACGACATAAATACGTTGGCGCGGCGCGACTCTGACACGGTATTAAGGGCTACATAGAGTTGTTTGAACTGTACCTAGCGGCGATTAACGAAAATAAATAAAGACAGGTTTAAAACGTCATAATAGTGTATGTATAATATCCGTAAATACAACTTTCAAGTCATAAACTCCCTCTTTACAAAATGCGCGTTTTCAGATTGAATACCACGTGCTATAGCGGTAAAGAAAAATATCGCGGAAACCTACACATCTTAGAGTTCATAAGAAACGTTTTCTAAGGCGTGTGAACTCTGCCAACCCGCACCCGGGCCGCGTGGCCGTCTATGGCCCAACCACTCTCATTCTGCGAAGAGACCGGTGTCTAGCAGTAGACAGTAAATAGATAAAAGGGGTTAGAATAAAAGGATCCAAAAGAAAATAAATCGTAGAGCGATGTCGACATAATGTCGCCACGTGGTGCCAGCCAGTCATTGTAATGCCAAATACGTACAAAATATTTGGTCGAGCCAGGTGTAATTTTAGAATAACATAAGTACGTAGTAGGTTCAGCGAACCTACACCGGGAAGACCCAACGGATAAATTAGAAGAACTGGTTGAACGCATGAGTCATACTTTAAAACACCGCAGATACTCACGACGGTAACAAAATGCGACCTCTGCTGACTCATAATGCCGTAAAATGGACTTGTGTAGCTAACGTAACAATATAACGTAACGTATAATAACAAAACATACATATGTATATATCTTCACGCAAGGTCCCTTACAGAGTAGGCAGTGGGTACGGAGTGCCAATTATCTACAATAATAATATATTTATTTATAAGGTTCGTACAATTGTAGGTTAACACAGCATTCACAATAGTAACGCTCTATCATTGAAAATACGATAACAATAAATAATTGGTAATACGCGTAGAGTTATATATACGTGGTAGGTGTCGGCTCCAACAACACTACATATCGTCAGTAATTGGTCTGTCGTATGACACCACTGAACAGATCGTACAATATCAGAGAGAACAGCGCGATCGGGGCCAGCACCGCCACGGCTCTGTAGCCCGGCGTTGGATCGCGGTAGTCGTAGCAGAGGCTCTGATACCTTCTGCCTCTCTCGACGCACGCGGAGCCCGGCGCTGCCGCCACGTACATGGGCTGCTCAGAGTCGCACCTCGCCCCGTTTTGTTCAATAAATTCATATTTAGTAACGACGCGAGTGATCATACTCTTTGTCCCATTACTGTAGTCTTTCAATTGCTGCCTTATCCAACCTTCTTTATGTATTCTACTCAAAGTATCCACTCCCCGATATGTGTTCAAGTCTTCGTCAGAAAGTTTTTGCTTTAATTTCGCGTCGCTTGTAGCGTCCCTTGTTTGCCTTTTAACAGTGGGATCGGGATTGATCCCTAAAGCCCTCAAAAGTTTTGCAGCTGCCGTATTTATTCTATACAGCAGCTCATTGGTGGTTCTTTGACCTATAATTCCACAATATAATCTTGTTTCGAGCACGAATGGAGCACCTGGAGAAAAATTACAGATAACTCTTACATCTCCATTACTACTTTGAGCATATGCACATCCGACTTTGTACGTGGTTGCCCACAGCATCTGTGCAGTGCTGTAAGTTTCCGCGGAGGTGTGTCCGCATTGCACTTCCTTAGTGGTCAACTTGTCACCGGCGCTCCAAAACCAAATATGCAAACAGCCAATTACTGGTAATAAAGAGCATTCTGCCTTCGGAGTGCTGGAAATGTAGGGATTCTTGTTAATATAACACGTAGATAATAAAAAATGAATGTAGGTTGGAAGGTACTTTAGTAAACTTACCACTTAGCCGTTTGAGAGTTAACACAACAATGTTTGGCGTACTTGGTGCATTCTAGTTGAGTAACGAAAGTGCCGTCGAGCGCGGAGCAGGGCGCGGGGCCGGGCAGGCACTGATTGAGCCACACCTTCGCTATTTGTTCTAGATCATCGTCGTATATAACCTGCTTCATATTGCCCGCAGAGGGAAGATGTCTGTACCTTATAGATTTGCCAGAAGCGACTTTATTTCGCATAGAATTTAAAGTGTTCACTAGAGTCGTTTGTTCTAAGATATTAAGCACCTCAACCTCATACTGTTTATCGCACAAGGTTGACTTGGTGGTACCTGGGAAAAGACATAACGTGTGGTCACCGAAGCAAGGTTTCACAGTACACCACTTACTTGTGTAGTAGGTAAGGCGCGTGTTCGTTGGCCGATATTCAAAATTCAACTCCTCATTATCGCCCTTTTCAAAAACATTATTCAGTTTTCCTGCGTGCATTACGAATACGTCAGATGATTTTGCCTTTCTGCCTAATTCTCCATATAATAGAGGTAATTCCCAACACGGCATATCCTCTAGTGTGTACCAAATATTGTTCAGTTTCGAAGAATTATCGTGGATATTTATCTTCACTTGCTGTATTGCGGGTACCAAACTATAGAATTCATTTAAAGGGACTTTGTGATTGGAATCCGATGTCCTCACAGCTGTGTCTTGTTCGATATTCTCTATATTTTGTCGCAATCTCTGTGACACAATCAGGTCATCGTCATATGTGTATTCATAATCTTTAAGTATATCTAGTGGGACTAATGTGCCGTTTAAATTTGAATGCCCCAAAACATTTTCTTTACCAGACTTGGTAAAGGAGCTGGAATCGCAACTGTTATACTTCGATGTGGTACAGGATGGTTTTAGTTTCCACCATATTTGCCCATCATCAGTACTATTCGATGCGAGATAATGATTGCGTTCATGTTCACCAACGCTAATATTTTTAAGATTATCACCCTCACCAACCCGCCTTGCATGTAAATTAACTGCGTCTTCAGTCTGTCTGTCAGCTAACACGCTTCTATCATCATAGTACTCAACCCCAATGCAGTGACATCGACAAATAAGGGACAACGACACACACGTAACGAAATACCCCTCCATGTTGGTCACGGCGGACTAGATTTAATTTCGGACGAAAATTTCAAAATATGTCACTGCATTGTGCTCGTGTCCGACACTTCAATATACATATATGAGTAGATGTAAAATTTAGACATCTTGGTACATATACGACTCTTTACTACAGAGTAAGTATACAAAATGTGAACCCATCCCTCCACACCGTTCGAATTACTATATTTGTATATGAATATAATACCGCCACTCGCCAAGTTAACAACAACATCGCTATGGTAAAAAGTGTAGATTTCCGAGAACGGCCACTGATCAAAGCATGTGTAACGTGAGCGTGCGTGGGAGCTGGACCCGCGCAGGCTGATTCACCGACGCGCAGGAGTTATATACAACACACAATACAATGATCTCATCAGCCGAAACCATAAAAACTAATCAATCTCAGTTTTTTCATCATGAACACATTATAATTGATAAAACACTAAACAAAACATGACGAAAGGACTGACATGCAAAAGCATATTTTTAACGCACAAATAAGAAAAGGAAAACAGCTCTCTAAGTGAGCACATCCAATAAAACATAAATTTCCTACGTAGTTGTTTTTTACGTTTAGCTAATGAAAACGAAAATTTAATTATATATGTATGTATATGCAAGTAATTATGCTTTACCGTTAGAAGCGAAGGACTTAACGAGCCCGGCTAACAAATGAAATATTTAGTATTTTTAAGTCGTTTGTATTTTAGCATATAAAATTTGTCGTTTAATTGAACCTTGAGTATTTGACATCTAAATTATAATAGAAAAATTTGAACTGTCGTGTAAAGAGATGAGATCGAGATGTAAAACATGCGTTGTGGTTGACCATGATCCAGTCCGAGCAGCGGGTATATTTATTTGAAGACAGGAATGATCATAATAAAAACTTGCTGCTGATTTATAACGTAACTTCTAAGATGCTTTACTTCCTTGAGAACTTCTTAGTAATTTACCGAACGCAGTTGGAAAATTATATAAAGTTCTGGTTTGCTTACAGAATTACAAATCTGTTTCTCTCTGTCTCAGGAGTGCTCTCGCTGCAGTGCTACCAATGTCTGATCAACCCGCCGCCGGGCCACTACTACAATACAACGAAGCGGCTCTGTTCCCACTTCGACTACTCCGACAAGTTCATCATCGACTGCCCTTACTCTACCATGTGCATGAAGCAGGACTTTTATCTAGAAATTCAAAACGGAGGTAAATGCAGGAAAATACCAATCTATTGCTTTCTGTATTTATTCTAATTACCCTGTCAACCATTATGTATGCTTACATCACTGCATAGTAAAAACCAAAGACGGCAGGTTGCGTCTGTCTGTTCGCTGCTGCGATCTGACGTCAGAATAAACTCTAGCTGTTCTGAAAGTGTAGAGAGATGAACAGGCAAGTGATTTTAGGAAACACGAGAAATATATTATTAATAAGAGGTATAAACAATTAAAGGGTGCGATTTAAATAACGATTAATCGAATTAAATCAGAATAAACCCAGTCATTTGAGAATTTCTTTGGCGTGCGTTGCTTGGACTTTGGGAACTACATAGATAAAGAAAATTTATTGTTCGCCCAGAACCAGTGACCATTGACAATAACATTACTTACAACTCAGTTTCCAAATGTCATATTATGTAACTTTCTATTCTTTTTCACCAAATTAAGAAATTTTTGTCACGGACTTACCATCTATTAAATATATTACGACATATATTGAGAGTCAGCGTCAACGTTTCAGTGCGAATCCAAGGAGTGCTACGCGACTGTGCGCAGCAGAAGTATGACTACCAAGACTACGTCAATGGCAGGTGGTTCAGGAAAATAGAAATTGTGGAGCCTTATGAAGAAGGTTGTTTCAAGGTCGACGACAAAGGCGAACGGATAACTCCCAGCAGGTAGACTAGTTTTAGTACTTCAAAATAAGTCTAACGAATTTGAATCCACAGCAGCAGTATTGGGTACATGTATGTATCTGGTCATATTTTGTGCGCTCACTCTGACTCATGGGCAATATTTAGATTTGACGACGATACCTATATAGAAAATGTGGAAATTCAACGAAAAGTCACAAATTATTGTTCTCGTTTCATACAAAATCTATGGAAAAATTATAAACATATTTTAAAATTAATCGACGACGTAAAGAGAAGAAAGTTTACGATTTACTTAGATTTTTTCGTAACTTTCAAATAATTCGTTAACGACTCAGTAATGGCGCAGACAATTAAATCAATTAAAATGTTTATTTCCACACTTCCGCACGAATAAGTTGCAAGTGGAACGATATCGGTTACGACACCTGCGGCTCTACTCACTGCTGCGCGCTCACTGTCCCGCCCGCACACGCCACTCCGCCGCCACCGTAGCTAAGGCTTAACGTTCAGGAAACTATACGTAGTTGCAGCCGCCTCTGCTTCAACGAATAGACCATATCGTCTTAAAAATCAACATGAGTGAATGATTTTTGTTACTTATTGATAATACACGGTAAAATGGCGAGTTTTGCTCGTAACATGATTTTTTGCTCTCTTTTAAATGGGCTGGCTCGACCAACAGGACAGATTTTAATCGCATTTAAAACAGAACTCCCACACATTCCAACTATTTTTTGACGGCGCTGGAGATTCCCCATTGGCATAAAACACAGTAGAAAACGCAGTTAGCCAATGAAATTTTGTCAAATCTTTGGTCAGTGCTGTGGTCACAAGACCATGAACAGACATCGCGTTCTGCATGAGGACACCGCACTTCCGTAAAAACATAGGTGTTCGTCTAGAATAAAAGTTTTTAAGACAGAATAGATGTAACTTCGAATAAACGTCTCAGAAGGACATGGCCGACAGCTGCGCCGACCGTCGTCATATAAGACGCGGGTTGACGGAAATCTGGACGTTAATGGTGTGACGAATCGGAACGAGTTTGTTTTGTTAAGAAATTAGTCAACATCTTGGAAGTTATGGTTCTTTTGATGCGATTGAAAAAACGGATCAGAGCTTGTAGTTGCGTGAGACGAGATTGCACTTGTAGATGTAACACACAGTTAATTGCACTTGTAGATGTAACACACAGTTAATTGCACTTGTAGATGTAACTCACAGTTAATTGCACTTGTAGATGTAACACACAGTTAATTTGTGTTTCCAGATATTGCTACTGCCGCGGCGACCTGTGCAACTCGTCCCCGACCTCGAACCACGAAGGCTACACCGACATTATGGGCGTCATCGTAGTATTCAACCTCATGAAGTACATCAACAGCCTCAGGTAGTGGAGACAGCGCCGTGAGCGATGTCACGGGCTATTTTAATAAAACTACAAGCAGATGTCATTCGAATTGAGCATAATACGCAACATGAAGGTTTTCATACCATGTACATATATCAGGAAGTCAAGAACTCTCCACCAATTTCAAACGCGATCTGATACGAAAAGGTATTGTCTCTAAAGACCGTACGTATAGAAAAATATAAAAAAAAAAATCGACCCATTTGTCATTCCACTGTTGGAATATATGTACATAGGTCTCCTCTCCTATTGAGAGGGTTAAGGACATAGTCTACCACACTGGCCGAGTGCGGGTTGGCAGACTTCACACACCTTAGAAATTTCTTTTTTATAAATTATAAAGTGTGCAGGTTTCCTCACGATGTTTTCCTTCGCCGTCAGCAAGTGATATTTAAATTTAAAACGCACTTTTGTAAAGTGGTGCGTGTCATGGATTTGAACCCAGCACCCTCGGAGTGAGAGACTGAATTCTTAATCACTAGGTTATCACTGCCTTTAAGAAAAAAAAAAAATTGAAAGAGAAAAGTTTCGAAAATCCTAAAGTGCAAACCTCATAGTATTCATTCCATTTTTTTCAAAATATACTCGTAATATCAGAATCAGCGAAAAGACATCTATTTTCTGTGATAACTGATATGAATGAGAAAATTAAAAATTAAATATTAGCCAAATATGAAATAATACGCAGAACATTTAAAAAGAAAGTATTTTGCTTAAATTTATTTTTATCTTGTTGAGTTAAGTGACGCCCATGTTTACATGTGTCAAAAGAAAGAAATGTGCTTCATGGAGGTACGTCAAAGAAATTAACTTAAATTTTTTTTTAATAACGTATACAAATTATAGTCATAATTATTAAAAAATACATTAATATTAGTTAAGTACATCGTTATGGTGAGATCGTCAGATCCTTGCCGTGACCGCACACATTGTGCAGTGCAGACGTCAGAGCGGCCGCGGACTAGTTTAAATCAGTGTTTTTATTTTAACCGGCGTAAATGTTACGCAAAAGCGTAAAGGGTTTATCTGTAAGTATTTTTCTTGATATAGGTATACTTATATAGTCTTAAAAGTGTAGCATTACTTTAATAGAAGTATTAGCCGATCTTGACATGTTGAGAGTGAAGCACTAACTCGACCGCTGCGCGTCGAGCGTGCGGCGTCGCTCTATCACAGAACGCTTGATCAAGCTGAAAGTGAGGTAGACATGACATGATTGTGGACAGGTTATAAGTGGTAGGACTATAGCGCGGTGGGGGCGGCGGCCCCAAGTGATAACGTAGCTAGTTGTAGGATGACGTGCCTCAGAAGCAGTGGTTTATATTTGTAAATAAGTGCCGCCGCTCCAGGCAGCGGGTAGGAGACGAGGTCATCGCCATAGTATTTCTTATAACTATCTGTATATTAGCAAATGTAATTCATTCGATGAATATTTTCACAATAAACACATTTTCGCTCGAAGCGAATACGCGTGGTGTCGCGACTTTTATACTACTGTAGTATTATATTCTGTAGAGATAATGTTACTCAGACAGTTCCTCGCAGCCTTAGCTTAGCGCTGTACTCAGTATGGACAATAAGTGTTCTTGTGTTCCGGCCGCGGGCACCAGGTTTAGTCAATATTGCCATAGTTGTTACAGTTTTGACTATTCTCCAAGGTTTGACTGGTGGAGAATACTACTAAGCATTAAATCCTCGTTGAATTCCCTGTTATGTTGCACAATAAATGTAAAAAAATATAATTGCGAGTTTATATTTATTGGACCGATTCGTAAATACAACTGCACGTTTAAATATAAAAATAAAACCTTCGTTATTTTAGACTCGTGTATCTTGTGACATTGTGAATCAGACGTCAGGCTTAGCAGGGCGTCCATGAAAACTTTATTTGACGCGAGAGGACGGACGCAGAGCCCTGTCGACAACAGACGACGTGTCAATTTTCAAGTTTGTTATCATAGAAATCAAGGAAAACAACGAATAACAATTAATTATGTGCTTATGCTATTTCGATATTTTAAGAAAAGTATCTCCTCGATAGCTGCCAGTATGTGACACGGGATAAATAGAATGTTTAGTACGAATACTTGATAAATGTTTTGTTATAATGCACATTGAAATTCATCTCTTACTGTTGTGTTATCCAAAGTTTAATACGTAAATTACTCAAACATCACAACAAATTAAATGTAATGAATTTAAACATAAGGTTACATCGAAGAAGTGTCAGAGAATGCTTTCCACACACGATCAGTGTTAAGCACGAAACGGCAGGAGGAATCATTGTCATAGTATGTGGTGCAGGCGCCGCGCTTCCGCCAACAGAGATGTCACCATTACCGCACATTCGTGTTAATGTGAAGAATTTTTGACGCATATTCTAGACTAATATTGCTATGGAACTTAAATATTTAGTATGGCACGAGAGGCGGCGGCGCGCGCTGCCGCGCACCACGGGCTGGTGTGGTAAACTTGGGCTCCTAATAGAGCTTGGAACCCCTTTACATGTCAACAAAGTTGTATCACAATCGATCACTTATTGTTTCACTTGGTGCACGAGCCCCCTCGCAGTCAGGAATAAAACCAAAGTTACAGATGCACGCGAGGATTTGAACTATAGCCTCTAAGAGGAGCGGTTGGAGACTAAACAGCTAGACTGTTGCTTCCGTTTAATATATCGTATAACCACACCAAAATTGCCCCACGCGATATTAATTACAATATACATATACAATACATGTATTTTTTTTTGAGAAAGTGCTTAAACAAAACTATACACACAAGCGTAACATTTACAAAATCGGAACCGCACAGCCAGCGTCGTCGAACCAGTTTTCTAGTTCTCCCCCGAACAAGAACGAATTATGGGAAGAAAACAGTTACCTTTGAGGGCGCACAGCTTTACAACCAGCTACCAAAAATGATAAAAGGTGTACACCCATTCAACGCATTCAAGACTAAACTAGCCGAGTATATTACGTTGCCATCTTCATATTAGATAATTGAATGTGTTGAATGGGTAATATGCGGCCGTCCGTAGGATGGGCGAACATTTTTGTCATGTGTCAAACTGTTAATCTGTATTCTCATGTGACGCAGGTCTTCTTTGAGAATAAAAAAATCTTGGAACAATAATCTGTTTCGGTTGTTCGATAAACGTCATTAGACCCTCACATCTAATATAATCGTATGGTTTGTACTATCCAGTGCGTCAGCTGCATGACTGCAACTGGATCGTGGCGAATTGCTCCACGCCCGCTTCGTACTTCCACATCTTGCGGCGGCAGATCGCGCTGCCCTTCCGCAAGCCGCTCATTCTCATGACGCCTAAGTCGCTCCTGCGGCACCCCGAGTGCAAGTCCTCCTTCGACGACATGAATGAGGGCACCGCCTTCAAGAGGTAACCATTCACTAGAGTTATTTTTAAGCGTTTCGTATGTATAATTAAGATTAAATCATCAATCGGCTATTTTAGTATAGTCTGACTAGTGTCAGACTTATCCGAACTTCTGTATAAGTTTCCATCAATCGCTTGGAGATAATTTAATCATACATTAAGTTTATCACATTCCATATATTTTTCCATCTTTTATAATATCGTCAACCGAGTTACATACATATATTTATATGGATATAGAAGAGATGAAAGAAGTCGACCAGGACTGAAGCTGGTAGAAATCCTTAATTTTTGCGTACTCCCATGTGAAATACACGTGACAATATTATGTACATATGTTTAGAAAAAAATGGTACATGCTCAGAAGTATACTTAAGTGCCGGCTGCCCCGCCCGCAGGCTGATCCCGGAGCAGGGCGCGGCGGCGCAGCACGCGGCCGGCGTGCGCAAGCTGTCGTTCTGCTCCGGCCGCGTGTACTACGACCTGCTCAAGGAGCGCCGCGAGCGCGGCCTCGACAAGGACGTCGCCATCGCGCGGTACGCTGACGCCGTGAACAATGCTTCGTTAAAACATTGCATGCTACATATATCTTTGATCACTGACACGCACATTTTTGTTTCAGCGGAAGATATCGATTAGTCGTAATACATCCTTAGTTTACTGTAAAAACTAAAATGAACTTAAACATTAATCATACAACAGTATTTTTTAACAGGCTTCTGTATTTTTTGCCAGTTCATCCTAAAACTGTCATGTAGGTATTGTTCAATAACGTAATGCGGTTTGTTCGCAGATTGGAACAAATCTCTCCGTTCCCGTATGACTTGGTGAAGGCGGAGGTGGCCAAGTACCCCAACGCGCAGCTGGTGTGGAGCCAGGAGGAGCACAAGAACATGGGCTCCTGGAGCTACATTGAACCGCGCTTCCGCACTCTACTACAGAATCAGAAGCAAATCAGGTGAGCAAGATTTAGGTGTAAAATGCTATGACATGAAAGGTTGTTGCAATTATTCCAAGATTCCACTGTTCTATATTAGGGGGCTTGAGATTCAAGCGACATTAAAGTGAAAAAAATGTATAAAGTTGCTGGACCATATATTCCAAGATTTGACTTCATAACAATGGGAAGTAAAATTTTGGGTAGGTCAATGAATTGTAATGACCAGACTAACTGAGCATGTAGTTTGATTTTTGATGTAATAATACTAATAGTGTAATTAGGCTTCAATTTGAACAAAATTTGACTTACTTATTTATTGACTTCCAATAAAGAAATGTAAAGTCTAAAGTACATTTTATGATTAACACTATGATGTACAGACTATAGAAAATACTAATTGATGGCAATGAACAGCTTGCAGTTTGAATATTGTACATAAACCATCTGTCACACGTCCTCGCACAAAAATGTCAAAGATATAATCGCATGTAAAGTTACACTTAACATTCATTGTACTATAACCCAAAGCCATTGGTTGCAGGGCAAAGTCCCAATCGCAAGGGGGTTGGTTTAGTCAGCTCCTCGGCAGGAGTGAGTCTCAGACTGACTCCACAGACAAACAGGCCGAGGCGGTGGAGACTGTGCCCCGCACCATTAGGTGAGAGCCCTGTAGATGCACTCGCATTGTGTTTTTAACAGCTTCTATGTGTCTGCCACCGCCCCTCACTCTTAGGCTATCTTTATTTATATCACATACATAGTTAAAGACTTTATATCTGAATAGATGTCGTTTGTTTTGCACTTAAGATATTTTGAATTTAAAAACATGGGTAAAATTGAAAAGACGTGGGTACACACAAATTCAGTTTTATATGAACTTTTCTGAAACGAGTGTCTCGTTGGACGAGTGGTTGCAAGCGCAACTGCCGACCGGGTCCTGGGTTCAAATTCCGGGTCGGGTACTATTGGAATTTTCTAATTTAGAATTTCCAGTTGTGACTCGGCGTCTGGATTTGTACC
>DWJK01000630.1:0-20826 GCA_018248815.1 Croniades pieria auraria
CGAGATAGCTCAGTATATATATATCAAAACATATATATATACATATACATACATATACACACATATATATATATACATTACCGAAAAAATTAGAAATCAAAAAATCACAATTTTTAGCGATTTTTTTGAAGCTTCGTTAATAATGTTAGTGTAATACTTTACACGTATACATATTCGTATACAGAGTAGAAGCATATCGAATTCTGCTTATGATTTAATTTTGAATGAAATCTATGCTATCTTTCCTTAACATGAGAGGGTCAATTCGTAAAAAGAAAAAGCCTTTATTGTTGAGGTTTAAAAATCTATATAAGGTCGTAGGTTTAAAAACTTTACCGGGATGGACGAGACATGCAAACGCTAATGGAATCGTTAGTTTTGCGTTTGATGCGCATAGCTACCGTTACTATTCCATCCGCAGTACTACGTTAAGGGGTAACATAAATCAATTTATGCAAATTTTTGACTAGAGCTCGAGTGTCACACATGTCCGAAATTTTATAATGTTATCATTATATCATCACGCCAGATTTCTTATGGGGTAGGCAAAGAAAATTGAGTGCCAAATACCTGTATTCTTAAGACCTGACCTCGTTTTTCAATAGACCTATTATTAATGTGTATGTTTATTCTAAGGGAACTATTATATTATATATGATCGTTAAATCGCGCTTTTTGTAAAGAGGTGCGCGCCATGGATTTGAACACAGCTACCCCTGGGTAAGAGGCTGAATTCTTGGCCACTAGGCTATCACTAGACTGGCTCACTCACTGGCTCTGTCAATAGAAGTCGCGAAATGTAAAGTTAATAACTTCTACACAATTAACTAAATGAGCGTTAATTGAATTTAAATTTAGTGTGACATCGCAAGCGTTATTCGTTATATATTTATTCATTTACTATAATGTACAAAAATGCATATAGTAAAAATGCAACATTACGCCGTAAGAGATAGGCAGAGGAGTGTGATACACTACGACGTTTCACCAGTTACGTTTACGTCCCATGGAATAGGTGGTGAGCCTATAGCCACATACATAATCTTTGCATAATTTTTAAAAACTGGGTGTATGTAGATTTTACTCCTCAATATTGTGTGCTGTAAGAAATAGCTGCGAGAGTGACACCAGTGTGTCATGTTTAGAACAATAAAAGTGTAGAACTACACTCTTAGCTTAATGAGTGTCGTGTCGTAGCGCAAGCAGTACTAAACTATGTTCTATTTTAAAGTTAGGAGTCATTAGTCTTGATTGTGTAGTTGTCGAGATGGGTATTCGTTTATTACGTTAAAATATTACATTTTTTGCTAAAATACTCTGTATTATTACATGTATTTACCACTTGCTTACTCACTATTATATATAGTTTTTAAATCGTTATGTACCATCTCATATAATTTGATTTGAATGGCGAGCTTTATTTTACCAACTGTCCTCGTCTTACCGCCTGTCTCGTCAAACGAGTCTCGTTAAACCTAATTAAAACAAGAAAAAAGTACCCGGAAATGTAACCACACTGCCATAAAAATGTCCCTTCATTAATAATAAACGACAAAATTAAAAGTTACATAAATTTTTTTGGGTTTATGTACGCTTCTTAATATGATTTTGAAATACAATACTTTTTAATATATTTTTAAGTATTTTTTTGGGAGCGCTTTTATGTCCGTAATAGGCCGCCATGTTGAATTTTATGACAGTGTAACAGTCCATAACCCGCGGAGCAGCATGACTTTTGCTGAATTCCTTCATTTGTCAAAATACGAGGAGCTTAGGAACCTTGAAGCACCAGAGTATCATACCTTATGACATACATATTTTGCTAAAATTTAGTTCTGTCTATAAAATATACTTTCCTTATATTGATTTTGGCATACCCCTACATTTTGCCAGTATTACGTTTGGTATACACCGAAGTATTACTGGGATAATTGATTTTTGTAGATTGCACGTCGGCAAGTGAAGGAAACTATTCGAAGGGACAAAGCTTTAGGCAATCGTGGGGAGGACTTAGGCCTGAAACGTAGAATTATGTTATTCATTTATATATCGACTGCCTCGTTGGTCGACTGGTTACAAGCGCGACTACCGATCGGGAGGTCCTGAGTTCAAATCTCGAGTCGGGTGCTATTGGATTTTTCTCATTTAGAATTTCTAGTAGTGACTCGCAGTCTGGATCTGAATCCGGTGTATGACAATAGGCTCAATATCTATTCCATGAGGCGTAAACGTAACTGCTGAAACGTGGAAGTGTACTATACTCCTCTGCCTACCTCTTCGGGGATCACAGGGGTGGTGTTACGTTATTTATGTATATTTTGTGGCAATAATAAGTGCTTACACAACTTCATTGTGGAACAGGGGAAATCAGCCAGTTTTATTTATTACTTATTATTATAAATACTCTCTGACATTTTCTATGCTGTCTGGCATACATATTTATTCCCTCTTCATCACCCTCAGCCTGTCTGTCCCTATAGGGTGTATTTGCCCATGATTCCTTAGATGGGCATGTCCTTTAGGGAATGCAGAGCAAAGCTTCTTGCATAACTTACGGTCCTGCTCGTCGGCCACCAGGCCATTTAGCTGCGCCTGGGTAGTTTGCACTATACCGCGAACAATCGATCACCGGAGCCTTGTCTGTTGTACAATAGGTGAGGTTGACCTAGCCGATTCGTTAGCACCCTGAAAATATCATAAAAGTGAACAAAGAGCCAGCAACAAAATCCCCAATTTCTTAGTAGTGACTTTTATTGGATCGGTTATTTATAACGTTGTTAATATTATCTGAACTACGAAACTTTATATAAAAAAACGAAACAAAAAAAAAATATTTAATATAAAAGTTACGTTTTATACATAAATTACGTCAACACCGATCCCCTTATCTTGGTAAAGCAGAGTTATAACAACAATATTTTACTGAAATACTTTATAAATATAGTGCCCGCAAGATCGTTTTTCTGTTGTCATAAACATTGGAAAAACATATGGCATATTGGATCTGTCCCTAAATGTCTTACAAAATGAGTATGGAAACAGTTTTCCTGTTGGCCTCGTCCTACTAAAAGAAATCTTATATAGAATCTTACATTGTATTGATCCTTCCTACTTTTCTATGGGGAGCATCCGGGCAAAATATTAATACACGGTGTGTCGCCACTAAGTCGGGAGTAAAATTTCCTAAAGTTATATACATACATATTTTGACGCACTTAAATCATACGATTTTTAAAAAAACACGTCACAGTCCTGGATACAAATTTTGTTATCAGTGTGTAAAACGATTTTTTTACGTATATTGTTTGACTCAGTATATCGAAACAAAATAAACAACCGCGAGTAAAAATGTCTAGAAAATCCATTCGAGAACATTCTCTCGACGAGACTTCTTTCTTCAACCCACACATAACATTAAATGCCCTGTTTTTTTTGGTAGAATAAATATTTTAACCAAATGTTGCTTTTAAATCCATTAGACAGAAATGTTTGACACTCGGTGCGCTTTCCTAGCCCGTAAGGGACCTATACATATAATATTATACTAATAATTGTTTGTCTTGACAGAACGTTTTCTGCACCAGCGGGTCTGCTGGAAGATATTTGAATATGGAATAAGTAGTGTCCTTGTACAACTCTTCTTGTCTATTTTCCTGTTCTTTTTCCTGTGAGTACATAAATAAATAAAAGGAATAGTAGTCAAAGAGTAATATCATCTCGAAAACGTTAAATCTATGTAGAAATTAAAAAGTAGTCGCTTTACGAACATATAATCCGTAAACCGAGTGCAAAAGACGTGGAACGGTATGGTAATATCCACAGCGTTTGCTCTAGAGCTAGCACATGTGACAGTACTTTATTTCTCTTGGCCTTTTTGGATATTTTGTGCCTCCGCTCGAGTGGTCAACAAATTGGATAAAATCGGCGCAGTTGACCCCAGTCATAGATAATTGCATGTGATGTCCTTTAATGACTAAAATTCTAGAACCTTCGTTTGAACTATTGTTGAACTATGTCAACATAAGAATAAATATCTTTTAATTGATACAAAACATAACCTATATTATATATCCTGTCATCAGACATCCTTGCTATACTTTGCTTGATGCGTGTGTGACTTAAATTATAATGAAAAGCTCTCGGTGTTCAGACTAAATTATTGTTTTAATAGACTATAACATTAGACTCAATTATAGGAAACCGTATATGAAATAAATATATAATATCTTATTATAAGAGTTCTTTTAGTTGCCTATAGAACACAAAAAGTAATATTTTACAGTTATCTGCATAATGCTAGAGATTGATAAATGTGGAAAAACATGTCTGATCTATGTATATTGATCGAGATACCCGCACTCGGTGCTTCATGCCTACCCTGACAGGGACCTGGAAAAATTATATATTAATGTTAATAATGTTGCCAGATTGTAAGGTGTAAAATACGAAAGCCCTTTACTACGTACGTACTATATGAAAACGTTATGAGCACACTGATTACGCTACGACGCGTGTGGTAATAACGCTTGGCGTTTATCAAAACCTTATCAGATACAGTATATTCTTAGATACGTAACTTCACGGAAATGTTAGTACGTGCGTTATCCTTACGTAACGTAGTGGAGCCTTTGTGCTGGATGTATTTTATTTTAGAGAATCTCTTTTTTTTAGTTGAGCGTTCAAGGTACACTCATTAATCATGCGAGTTTTTATATTGAATTTAGCTGGTAATTAATAAGATTTTTATTACCGTGGAAGGGTAAATGGTGAAACATGGGAGTGTACTACACTCCTCTGCTTGCCTCTTCGGGAATTACCAGCGTGATATTACGTTTTTTACGTTGCGTTAAATAATAACATTTATGAAAAATCATTCTCTATCTGTTTAATTGAGACACAAACCACTGATCGACAAACTGACCAACTGCCATCAACCAGCTTTTGTTAAAAATATCAAATAATTATACGGATAATAATCGTGTTTCTAATAATGTATTAATAAGTAGATTATAAAGATATTATTAGGAATTCAAAGCCCGGTACTATTTTCCTATGTCATATTCTTCAATAATACGTAGAACACAGTTCTCACTGCATAACGCTTCCGACGGTGCCATAGCGACGAGTCAAACTAGGACAATGGCATACAAATGACAAGAGAAGACGCCTTCAATACCTTCGGTCCCATATGTTGGTATTACGAGTCGGCGGCGATGTTTTTCTACACTTTCATCGTTTCTTTACATATAGGAGTGTTATACGAGTATGTCACATGTTATTAATTCTTATTATTTTTAATCATTGTATGTAAAATAGTTCAAATAGTTGTCACATGCATTTTGTCCTCAAATTTTTACACAAAAAAGTCGATAATAGGCCAAACGTTTCAGTGTAAGAAACAGTTTGGCTAACAAACGGTACTAACACCGGACGAACAATATTAAAAAGGAATACAGTGACTTTTAAATTTTGTTTAAATAAAAGTTGTAAATGTAGTCACAAATGAATTGAAAGCGCACAACATTTTCTAGGCCGGTGGAAAAACTGGGACTCATTTTACGGGTGATTTCTTAGAATATGCTTACAAAACAGATGTAGGAACTTGTAAATAAACGAAGATTTACAGTCGCGACTTTTAATGAGCAACGCGCTGATTTATAGCGTTTTAATGGAGAGTACTGACAAAAGTTTCGTTTGCAGGTGGCAGTATTAACCGAAGATGGCGTCAGCGGGCCGCAAATAGTGTGTACGAGTGCGTGTGGGGAGGGGCCATGGGCCGCGGGCGGACGTAGCTGCCGGCATGGAGGAGGACGAGCGGCGGCTGTCTTTTCCGCCGCCGGCGCCGCTGCACTCGCCCGGGGAGGAGATAGATGGCTCCCGGCTGCTCGGCGAGATCGTGCGCACGCTCGAGGCCACCAACCCGGAGGCCGCGGCGCCGCTGGTCGCATCACAGTCCCGGGATGAATTGGACGTGGAGTGCGAAAAGCCGCGGCGGGAGGAGTTGCGGATCCCGTTGGAAGGTGTCACGTTCGCCAGCGAGACGGTGGTGCGCGCCGAGGAGCCGCGCGCCGCCGTCACGCCGTTCACGCGCGAGTCCGCGAGGCGCGCGGGCTCGCGCGGGGCGCAGCTGGTGCGCGAGTTCGGCTTCATGCCGCGACGCCGCCTCAGCGTCGAGGACGGCGCTCGTCTGCCGCGCAAATACGAGCCCTTCCCGCCCAAGCTCTACGGACGACCGCTCGAGGAGATTGATAACTTCATTTATGATGAGGTAAGTCTTTTAAGGTCTTCTACACCATCAGCATACTATGAAGTCGATTTTAACTACATATTATTACTGTTTTCTCGAATATTATGGACACGAAAATTACTGTTTGCTACATTTACAGTTATAAAAGTCCAACAGATCTATACTCTGAGGAAGAGTAAGAGTTAATCTGTTTTCAGAATTATTCTGCTATTTATAAAAAAATACAAGAAGAAGAAGATACTTATAAAATAGGCTATATAAAAACGTATTAATTGATAGTATTAAATATAAAACTATAAAAGTAATTTTTCCTACAGAAAATGATTGCTTAATCTTTAATTTATGGTCAATAATGCGCAGGTGATGGCTAATTGATATACGAATTATCTAAGAAAAACAAAAGAAATCACGTTATATGAAAGAAGGTCATTAAATGTGTTACGACTGTCTATTTTAAGTGTCAGGTATCATGGTCAAATAAAACTTTAATATTGCTAGCATGGTTTTATAGCGCGCATAATAACTCAAAAAGTTGTTGGTCCATAATCGTAAAATACCCGCGCATTTTATGGTAATCCAAAATACGTTACGTAAATCCAACTCCGGGATATGATTAAACTTTTACATGGTTTATGCTGTTGTTATCTATGCATTTTTATTTTTAATATTGTTTTCGTACGTTCGCTAAGAAGTTACTTAGAACAGATCCGTAAAATTTCAAATTTTCCCGCCATATATTCGTTGACGATAATACTACTGATTTCTAAGGGAACTTAATAAATGAGCTCGACTTGAAGATTCCTTAGAAGAAGTTTAACAAAAAGGTACTTCTTTACTCAGCTTACGATTTTAATCAGCATATGTACTAAATTGTTCTTATTTTAAATTAAATTTTTAAATTTTTCGTCCTCTAGTTTAATCCTGACATTGTATTGCTTTATGTACTTCGTTGTGAAAGGAAGCTGTTAATTTTAATAGGTGTTTTACCTTTTATATAGTGTATGTAAATATAGATATGTAGAGTAACAAGTGGTTTGGGTCCGGTGTCATAAAAAGTCATGACGAGCTCTCATAACACTGATGAGTGTTTTACCCGTTTTCAGATGTTAATTGCATTCGCTACAATATATTGTAACGACAGGCAACATTATCGTCCGGAAGTATGATGGACATTATTTTTCATTAACCGTTTTCGGCTGTAATAGGTATTTACGAATATTACGAACATATTCATTTTTATTACTTCATTGTTTTCTGGTTTCCTTTTTTTGTGGGTTACCTGTTTAAAAACGGAACACGTTCCAATTGATGAAAAAGACCACTGCTTTTAATGGCACAGTACGCTGATTTTACCGCGTACGGAACGTGTAATGAACATTCTTTTGATATATTCCTGGCACGCTTTACGTAGCCGTCTTTGAAATAGGCGTAAAGAAAACCCGTACTGCAAAGTCAAATAGACAATGACAACTCTTGTCATTTTTGTGTTGTTCCATTGAAGTTGGCAATTGTCTAATGTGAAATGGGAATGTTAGCATCAAGGAGTCGCTTCCTATTTGGCTCAGTGTTGCCTATATAAATTTAATTACTGAATATTTTATTGTAATTCGTATGATTTTGTTACGTTTATGTTGAACATAACGTATATGACATTTTTATTTTGTTTCGGGAAATTGTCTTCAGTTTCAATTGTCACCGTCTTAAGATGGATCGAGCTCTATGAACAATAATGGGATAAACATAAATGACATTATATATAAATATTGAACTATATATAAATAAAGTAAATATTTCCGCATTATTTAGTAGCTTGTGGAGGGTGGACTGAAATGGAATTTTGTTTGCAAACACGATCCTACATTGAGAAATTTTTTCTTACATTTTGAAATGAAAAATATTATCAAAAATACATTTTCAACGCGGTTTTATAAAGTGCTGAACAGAAATACTGAAAGACTTGCGGTTTGTCGCTTCAGTTTTCAGTTCCAGTCCCTTTTGCGTTTCCATTTGCTGTAATTGAGGCGCTAATCTTGAGTGGGCTTCAGTTACGAAATGAATAAGACTGAGTTATTTCCCTCCCTTTCTATTCATCCCTGCGCAAATGAGACGGCCCTCAAATTAGGGCGGGTTCAGATATTTTGTTTTCATTAAAATTGCTGTCACGACTTGTTTACGGCTCATTCACAAGCAAAATGTTGCCGGGTATTTTGCAATCACATGTAACACGCGTCTCGTTTGTGTAATGCGATTTAATAATAGAAGTTTAAAGTCTTTTTAAATTATTATTTGTATTCCAAAAACGTTTGTTTTGGGTTAAATAATTATTTAGTATATATACATATGTGGAGTAACTACTTCGTTGGTCGAATGGTTGAAAGCGCAGCTGGTGATCGAATGGTTCGGTTCCCGGGTCGGGTAAATTTAAGTTTTTCTACTTTATATTCCTAATTGTAATTCGGAGTTTGGATTTTGCCCGGGGTATAGCAATAGTCTCTTGCCATACCCCGGGAAAAAATCCAGATTACATCATGAAATTTAGTCTCACGCCCTATTTTCTGATGAGATATAAACATAACGGGTACAACGTGAGGGTGTACTACAGTCTTCTACCTGCCACCTGCTACTTACCAACCACGTTATATTTAATCATCATCATCAGCCTACTTTCGTCCACTGCTGGACATAGGCCTCTCCAATGGCACGCCATTGAGCTCGATCTTCAGCTCGACGCATCCAACCACTGCCAGCCACTTTGAGTATATCGTCACTCCACCTTGCTAAAGGACGTCCCACGCTACGTTTGCCAAGTCGCGGTCTCCATTCCAGAACACGTTTGCTCCAGCGGCTATCGGTTCTGCGACAGTGGTACATTTAATATATGTTGATAACTACAAAGAGTACAAAGTACTGAAATACTTTTTAGACAGGACATTGAACAATTTGTGCTGAACCTATAGGGACAAGAATGTGCTATATAAGAAAATAAAGTGCAGTATTGCCGCAAATGTGTTTCGACTGGGCTTAATCCATTCCATATCATAATTGACTACATTCACAAATGAAAAATGTTTTTTTTAACATACCTTGAGTGCTACCGCCAGAGTCAGTGTCATTTAGCGGTCGATTATTTACGAAACCAATGAATAACTTCAACAACCACAAAACGTGTTCCAAAAATTAAAAAAGACAAAAGAATAGAGAAGTCGAACACAGCTATTATCATCGGTATTTAGAGTCAGTCATGGCAACCCACGAATTCGCGGAAGCCAGGAATAAGAAGCTTTGTTAATTTTACAACAACGAGGAAATGTTAGCGTATTATACCTTGTAGATTATTCATGAGAAACGAGTGAGAAATATCGCAACATGAAGCAATATATTTATCATAAACATTTCACATAAATATATTGTTCTGTTTCAAATGAGTACAATATTGCCTGTCAAACAAATACTTAATTTTATTAGCGGTCGAATACAGAATCCTACGTTTACATATAAATTGCTGAGATTCTTGATAGTTGTGAAATATTCTGAAGTTTATAATATTCTGAACATTGGCTGACTCTTTGTTCCCTAAATAGGTTTAAATGGTATAAGTACGACCCCGTATTTGAAGGCTCTGTGTGAAATAGAATATGTGAGGATTGTGCAATGGAATGGAATAGTTCATATTGGACAGAAGCCAAAATATGAATAACAATGGAATGCTGAAGCAATGAGCAACGCTCATGTTGAATAATTTTTGGGCTTTGCCATAGTTATATTTGTGGGTAAAACCTTCAAAATTCATTTAGTCGTTTTTGGCTGTCCTAATTCAGCAAACATGAGTGTAACATTGCAACATCACGACTGTAATCCCCGAAGGGGTTGGCAGAGGAGTATAGTACACTCCCACGTTTCACCAGTTACGTTTACGTCACATGGAATGGACCGTGAGCCTATTGCCATATGACTCAGAGTTATTACTAGAAATTTTAAATTAGAAAAATCCAATGGTACCGGACCCGGTATTTGAACCCAGGACCTCCCAACAAGGCACTCGACCAACAAAGCAGTCAATTATGTGATAGTGATAAATAATATATTCAGAAATCAGTGCTTACATAACATTTTATAAACTGAAAACATTAAATGTAGTTAGTACACTAAATTTATATAAATGCCAAGCAAAAGTTTCTAACATTTATATGGGAATGAAACCAAAAACTATGTTAATTAAAACAGAAGTATGTCCAAACATAGAATACCCAGTTGCGCAACTTTACATACTCACATAGTAATTAAACTGTATTATGAGACCAACAACAAAATTAGATAAAAACTGAGAAACGATTATTTGCGAAAATGGGGGTGCCAATGAAGAATTTACACTAGATAATGTTCAGATAAACGAATATTTTATCATTAATGATGTACAAATTTTACATTTTACAATTAGTCATTGTTATCATCATTAACCCTTTTATAGCTTCACTGTTGGACACCGGTCTACTCTCAGAATGAGAAGGGTTAAGTCATAGTATTATACGCTAAGTGCGGGTTGACAGATATTAAATTTAAATGTTAATCATTATGTAGTATTTACACTATTGAATTTATTATAATATAAATTGTTTATATCATATACATTGTTATATACAACACCGCCAGTTAAATACCTATTGTAAAACGTTAAAACAACTGTGTGACAGTGCATATTTCGTTTGCAATATAATGATACAAAAACGTATCTTGTTTTATTGGTTTTATAATTGATGCCATATACGTTTAAATACGCTCATTTCTCAAAAGATTTACAGAAAATCACTTACAGAGAAATTAAAATATCTATTATAATAAATGCATCACTTTATGAGCCCACGTTAATGCTTAATCACTAGTAGAGGGTAAGTATGAGAAGAATTTAAAATGTAGGTACATAAAAAAATTACGAGCAAACGAAAGTCGTTGTAAGGCCAATACCACAGTGATTGTTATATCTTGATATCTTGTGTTATATAGCCATCTCAGGTCGTTATATCAAATGTGAATTTTTATTTGCCTAAAAATATTTTTGCTCCGACTATTTCATCACGTTAGGTTCTTTACGGAGTAGGCGGAGGGCGCCGAGTGTGAAATATCTTTATCCATGCGGACCAGACGTGCTTGATTTACAACTGTATATTTGTAAACGTATTAGGCAACAGGCTCACTCTCTATTCTATGATGGGACGTATAGCATAAATCATGAAACGAGGGAGTGTGCTACATTCTTTGACTTATCCATTGGGGAAATACAGGCGCGAAACTATTTTATGTGTTTGTGAAGTTAAATACGTTTCTATATAATAATAGCTGAAGTACGAAGGTGACAAAGCCATTGTGTACGAAGCCTACACGGCTAAGTCCACAGGTGAACAAAGCCGAGCTTATCTGATCAGTCGCCGGCGGACTTGTTGCGCTTTTAACAGATTTCACGTCAGATTAATGTTAAAGGATTGCCTTTAACAAGCTGTGTACGTTTTAATTGGAATTTTTGTAACAGACACTTGAACTACTGCACCGTGTTTCGTATCAGAAATAGGTTAACATTTTCACGTATGTTATTTACCTGAGCTGATAATGGGTACTGTTTAAAGACATTGTGACTGCGTCCGTTAAATTAGCCCTAATTCCTAATCCTATTGACGAAGATTGAAGATACACCGAAATCTGCTCTACAGTAAAGTAATTACAAAAATGTGCAAAGAACGAACAGATCAAACGTAATATCAGTATATACATGTAAATATTAAGATATTTACTGCTCAAATCAAATAACCCAATCCGTTAGGAATGCAGTGTTCTTATCCCAGCTGAAAGAATGTGAGAACTGTCTGTGACTACGTGCTCAGACTTGGAATTTTGCGATTGTCTTTGGAGCAAAGCTACATTGTAAAGAGCAACACATTATTACCGGATCTAGGTCGTACATCTTATATCAGTGCTCTGTTGGGATTTCGTCCAATCTTATTCCAATTCGCACGGAAGCTAAAGTATTGGGAACAAAATGAATACTCATATACATATTTTAAATGCAGACATAATATATGACTTTATTATAAAAATAGCCTTTCTACGACTCTTTTAGCTTGCGCTAGTATTATTTTTACTTAGCGAGACGTCAAATCAGTATTTTGAGGTTATTTTAAATGAATGTACTGATAATTATGGAATGTGAATTTATAATCTACTTACTGACATGCGATTACTATCTGAAAGTCATTAAATAAAACATTAGTTTTAAATACTATCCGATATTCATTGATAAAGCTGTTACATTCGGATATATCGATATGTTGGATATAATAGAGTAGCGTTAAATAACATGTATCTAAATGCCAGTCGTAAATGTCTCCCAACGCGTTCGGGGCGCGAGTTCGCGTTGAATTGGCAACGTTTTAATTTATCCTGTCTTCCGCAGAATTTCGCTTCATCAATTCATTTTTAAGCGCTCTGCTGTGGCTTATGTTTTTAATGATTTATTGCAGATTTTACGTGATATTGGATTGGAGATTTTAAATGGTATGGGTTATGTTAGTACTGAGTTATTGGAAAGTTTACTATAAATATAATAATGAACTTCATGTTTATTTGTGTTTTACAAATCAATCTTTTCTCTATTGATGGAGCGATGGTGTAGTAGTTGCACCCGCAACAGCTGAGCTGTAGGTCCTCGGTTCGATCTTCGGTTTTATTGTGTATTAAGTATTACTGAGTTGTTTTTAACATGAAATTCCCAGTAGTGTCACGGTCTATCCTGACTGTCCGGTGTAACATTTTAATAAAATAACATTACACTAGATCACGTCTAAAAGTCTCTGAAAAGGTAGGCAGCGGAATGTAATAATTCCACTTGTCACCAGTTATGACGTCCCATGTGAGAAAGGGTGAATCTTTTACACTGTGCAGAAATCCAGACTCCGTGCTGCTACTGAGAACTTAAAGTTACAAAATACAATAACACTTATTTATTGTTGGCAAATCAACATTTTAGAGGTAAGTAAGTTGTGGCTCTACGGCCAAGCGCCCCGCCTCGTAATGACGTCGGCGCGATTAAGCTACTACTTAACAAGACTCCTTGTCTAACCTTATCAGCGAAACACGCCTTGTTAGTGTCACGACGCGAGGAGCAACTCAAACAGTAATTAGCCGTTTCGTGATTGTAAATTTCGTTTCAACACGAATTGCCTTCGCGAGTATGTTTTCTCTATAATTTACTTCTTCCGTGGTAATGGTTGTGTGAAATCTAGTTTCACGGAATACGATGAAGTATTTATGAATCCTTCGGTTTTCTCATTGAAAAAAGCGACAAATACAGTAGATACTCGTCAGGTCTGAATGGATAGAGATATTTGGCGTTCGGTACTATCTGCTTATAGCGTAAGCGACCAGGCGTGACAATAATTTTTTTTCATAGTTCTGTTACTAATTTTATTTAGGGCATAATAAAAAATTCGAATGTTTTTTTTTTCTTTCGTTCTCTTTTTCTCTTTCTTTATATTACCTCATGACTTATACACCCGATATTCTTCTGTTTTTGATATTTTACTATTAGAAGTCTCGCGAGTGTTTATACACATGATTATATATGTACAGACTTCGTATAGATCCGAAACTGTTCTGAAAGTCAGAAAAACATACGTGAGTTAAGTAATACATACATATATAATCATCGTTGATATGAAAAACGTCATCTCGATCAAAAGGATATACATATTTTGTTGCTTCAACATACAATCAATTTAATCTGGTACGATTGGATTTTTCTAATGTAGAGTTTCTAGTAGTGACTCGGAGTCTGGATCTGTGCCTGGTGTATGGCAATAGGTTCACCACCTATTCCATGGGATGTTAACATAACTGGTGAAACGTGAAAGTGTACTACACTCCTCTGCCTACCTCTTTGGGAATTACAGGCGTGATGTTACGTAATCTATGTAGTACATTAAATGCGATTCCCTTCCGTTTTGGGCTTAGTGTTCATTATTTTCTTCCTTTCAATTACAATCAAGAACATTCGCAATTAGCGAACTAAATACCGTGTAGAGTGAACTGGCGTCGCCACAAATCGTAGAGTTTAGAAACAGTAGTAGTAGTAGTAGTAGAAACAACTCGAACAATGGCGAACAAACGTTAATTTCAGTTCTCCTCGTATGCGCTGTTGGAGCAACTTCAGCTGTGAACAGGTTTCAGGATTTACAGGATTTAAACAACAATATGTTTGCTCAGCTGCAATCTATTTATGTTCTATTGCTGGACACAGATATCATATTTTCCTATTTCGGCCGGTCTGTAAGGACTGAGGTATTCGAGACTTGGTGCTTTCTGTCTACTACATAAGCGACCTGACGTAATGTTCTAATAATAATAACATTTTATTCATAGTTATAGCAAACATTGTAGTAATGGACGGTCCCTAGAAAAAAAAATCCTTTTTTTTTTTGTAATTTGTAAATTATCGGCTGTTTATCCAGTATCTTAAAGACTTCTACTGTGTTTTAAAAAGTTCATGTTACGTCCCCTAAGAAAGTATAAAAATTTCTGGTAAATAACTTTTTTTCCTATTTAATTGTACGTTTCAATTAAATTGATATTCGACGTCCGGTATTAAGTGGTGACGTTGATATGTTATTTGTATTTGTTCGGGCTTCGTTGTATTATGCATTATTGTGATTTAAAACATACACAGAAATATTGCAAATATAATTAAAATATTAATAAACATAACTATAGTATGTTTGTAAGTTATAAACTGCCGTTGCTCGAGTGGTTGCAAGCGCGACTGCTGATCATGAGAACTTAGGTTCGATACATGGTCCAGCAAGGTGTTTTATAACTTGGAATTCCCAGCAGTAGCACGGAGTCTGCATATGTGCTCGTTTTGTGGCAATAGGCTTAGTTTATATTCCATAATGGGACAAATAACATAAGTGATGAGTCGTGAGCGTATATTATATTTCTGTACCTACCCTTTCGGGGAAATACAGGCATGTTTTGTTACAATTAAAAAAACATCGTTGGTAAATGAAATGAGGGCATCATAAATTTACAAGAGTTCATCAGTGCGATTTTACATATTTCCGAGTGAAATTTTTCAATGCCATCGCTTGACATAATTACGATGCAAATTATATGCTTTCTCATATAATTTTGTGCCCCCACAGCACCCTTATTCAACCCTCATTGCTTCATTTCGTGCAGTCGGCGATCAATCTTGTGATAGTTTTATAAATGGACCCCATTGACTAGTTCCGTAGCTAGCGAGCACGTCGGCTCATTTGTCAAAACTAATGCGGTGAAACAGACTGCCATAAAAAATTTTTTATAACGTACGACTTCCGAAATAAGCAAATATAACACCACGCCTACACTAATATAACAGACGAAGAGTGTGGTACGGCCACATTTTGACCAGTTGTTCTACATTCCATGGAGCAGGGGGTGGACTTATTGATATACAGCAGGCACTTGGTGCTATTGTTGAGAATGTCAAGTTGAAAGAACCTAACACTTCCCAACCCCGGGATCAAACACAGGAGCTTTTGCTGGGCTATCACTTGCAAACAACGAGGCAGTCAAAACTAAATAATATCTGAATAGCTTATGGACGTCCATTTAATTAGGTTAGTAAATTTATTTTGATTTTCAAAAATTACAGAATCTGTATCAACGGATATATAACACTCGGACGGATATAAACGGATACGATGTCGTGTCGGATAGTACGTACACACCCTTATCTATAATCCTTGGTTAGATTGGACGTTTGACGTCTAAATTTGATATTGCGGCAGTGCACAAGTCAACATTTTAAGCATTATAATAAGGCATTTTAAATACATTTTTATTGCGTTTTCAACAGCATTTTTTATATATTTACACGGAGAATAGAAAACTCTGGCTAGTTGATGTTTTTTTAAGGTGTTGTTTTGGTGAATCTTGGTGTAGTAAAATATTTAACACGTTTGCCATCCAATCAACCGCATTCAGTGTTGAGGGCTGGAACATATTATATTGAACATATGGAACATATTATACATATGTATATTTTGTCAAAGCGTTTTTGTCAACTGAAAATTTCACTACTATATTATATAATTGCTTAGTTCCAAGCCCTAATTCGCTTGCTATAATGGAGAAAATAAATTGGAATAACTGAATAATTAGTATCCATTTTTTTTGTCTGCAACAAAAGTTCTATTTGACTATTAAATGTTTCGTGAGTATTTATACACATGATTAAAAATGTAACGGCTTAACTCACGTACGTTTTTCGGGATTGCCCGACTACTTTCGGATCTGTACAAGGTCCTTCCTTTGCTCATGAGGAAGGACCTCGTACAGGTCCGAAACTAGTCGGGCAATCCCGAAAAGTCCTATTACATAATTTAGTTATGATCTTGGTCTGTTTTTGCTTCTATTCCTTATGTGCCTGGCAAGATGACAGACACGTTGACCCACATAGATTTATCTTAGATATACATATATCCCAGAAGCGCTTACAATCAGAGAAATGTGCATCTCAATGCCGGCTGCCTCATAAATATTCTTTATGAATAAACGACTTCTATAATTCTGACTGAAGTCATTCCATGATAATATTCCATTCACGTGACTGCTTGCTTTGATCCGGACTTTACTTGGGCTGGTTTCAATCAAAATAGACGCATTAGAATTCCTAAGACATTTTTGTATCAAATAATGAAAGTAATGACAGGTAATCCATTATGTTAATTTCAAGGCGGTTGAACGTTCCTGTAACAGCCCCCCTTTAATTTCCGAAGGGGTAGGCAGAGGAGTGTAGTACACTCCCAGGTTTCACCTGATACATTTACGTCCCATGGAATAGGTGGTGAGCCTATTGCCGTACACCGGGCACAGATCCAGACTTGGAGTCACTACTGGAAATTCTAAATCAGAAAAATCCAAAACTACCCACTCGACCAACAAGGCAGTCAATTTCTCGTGTATTTGTTTATTTGTTACATTAATTTGCTGATTTAGAGATTCAATCTGTTGCATTCAGTCCAACGACGTTATTTCTTTTCAGATGGTCCTCTGTTTAATTTTTATATGATTATACATATCTCTAAGATAGTATTATACAATGCAAAACAAATGACTGTTGTTGACGATACCGATAGTTTTCTTCTAGAAAATTATTTTCCCACATATGCAATTAATTAGTAGTATAAACTCGGAGTAAACGTACAAACGGTAAATATAGACGAAATTAATTAGAATTTTGTCTTTAGGTGAAAATATGAACAGCAAAATCTATTCCATCGTCCAATATCCGTTCCAAACCAGTGTCCACTGGAACTAGATGCCCAATTTTCTCTCAAAGACCGCCTTTGGGCGGCTTTGCCTTAATAAAAGCCGTGCCCAAGTTTATCTCCTGTTAGTACGTCATCAATTTTCCCTCGTTATTGTATCCAGCGTAAAGCAATATACTTTAGCGTCTGATGATTAAACGAGGGTAGGAACTGACGGAGTCTTTGTAAGAATACCTGTGTAGATAAATAATCATCAGCTACGGTACAGGTTAAAAGTAATATTTAAAAACGAAGCCACCTTTTTAATTTAATCAGTCATATTTAATGTTAAACGTATGAAATATCACAATGAATAACTTTATTTAACAGAAATAGTAAATAAAACAAACGTAAACCAAATCGAATGAGATGATAATTCTCATATAATTCAGTACATTATGTTACATTCTAACGATATACATATCTACATATAAACGTCAATTATTATCACTAATAACTCGGCTGCGCCCAAATGATCTGCAAAAGTTACAAATTACCAGACATTACGGGCACCAAGAATAATGCGAGGTGAACGTCGGTCGTAACGTACCGTGGGGCTGAACGAATTCGCGAAATATTACCACTATTGAGTGCAGATGGACGGGATATGTGCAGATAAAATTGTAGGTCGAACGAAGGTAATAATAACGAAAAGGTAGAGTAAGAACATAACTCACGTCGGTATTTCCGTGATGGGGTAGTCAGAGGACTGTAATCGGGACCCGACTCCCCAAATTTGAAGGATACAGGATTTCTTTTGCTACTATTCAGTGAAACGCTTTTGGAAAATCTCCATATTTATAATATTTTGAGTATTATTTTTCAAAAACAGTTAAAATAGTACTATGCAGTTGGGGCTCTTAAAGGAAATAGTGAAAATTATTATGAAACTAAAAAGTTCAAAGGTCAATTGAATCGTGGTGTAGAATCGAAATGGACAGTCATGAATCAAAGCCGGCCACGGTTGGAGACAGCTCGGGCTGGGACTTGGAAGCCGTCCAATACTTCATAGCGAGTTTTGTCCCATATACCACGAAAATTACGTAATATTTGCTAATATTTTAATACATGTTTTTTGACAACGGCATATAAAATATATGTTGCTGTAAAAGTTATGCGTGCCATTGGAGAGGCCTATGTCCAGCAGTGGACGGGAGCGGGCTGATGATGATGATGATGATGAAAAGTGATGCAATGAAAATTATGTCTTTTTTCTTCTGCTTGAGAAAAATCTTTCTGAAATATTAGTTATTGTTCTTGATAAACACGATACCTAATAAAGTACTTAGACAGATTATAGACATGAAACCCCTTAAATCACAATATAATGTACGCATTTCTCTTTGTTAGGCCCTAGATACTGATTTTAGTCAGCAGACTTCAAGTTGATTAACTTCCAGGTGTCAAAACTTACCATTAACTTTCACCATTTAGTATCTTTACTTGAAAGAGATGGCTTAATTGGTTTATTCTTAAGTATTTTAGTGTCTTAAAGGCGGCTTATTGGAATCTATAGCAGATTTTTTGTTAGATTCCATTGTTGAATGTGGTTAAAACACATTATTGTGTTTAATCATAATTATAAACCAACATTAAGTGACTATAAAACCGAAATGTTGCGGTGACGTACGCGGCTCTGCGAACCACTGATCGCGTCAAAAGCCTATTAACATTTTCTTGTGCGAGTATGAAAGCATTAGATTTCGTTGTCGATAAAAATATACTACAATATATATTGTACATAGCATATTTTTATCGACAATAAAATGTATATGTAGAAGTACCAAGTGAGATCTATAAAGATAGAGCTTTTAACTAAGTAGTCTCTGCCTGCCTCCTAAGGGACCTGGCATGATGGTACAATAACAATAATAAAAATATAGCATCTTTACGCCTGCGCGAAATGTGTCGATATAGAAAATACCTATTTTTCTATACGATCTCATTATCAAAAATGTTCTGTCTAACGCAGCAATGTACGACACTTTTGTTTTAAAGCGCTGTAAAAAGTCAAATAATCTAACTTTTTAAAGTCTTAAGCCCGACTTTTCTGTAGAAATTTTTGCATATTTAAAAAGATTATACATTCTTAAGTGAGTATTGTCGGGCGCAAAATTTTTTTCAAAGGGATGTGCGTTTAGTAAATGGTAGTAATAAAAATCTTTTGAATAGTGAGTCTTTTAACTTCATCAATTGCAACTAAGAACATGACTGTAATGTTTAAGAAACGATTTGAGTATAAAGATTCCTTAACTTAAAATTCAAGCCTATTTCAGCTTTCAATCACAGTTCAATCTACATTGCGTTTAATGGAATTACGAATTCGTCATAACAATGTGACCAGAAATGAAGTCGCTATGTAAGAAATATTCCAACAGATTACCCTTAAACTGAACAGACTCAAACTTCCAATGTATCTGTCTGTAACCTTTGTTACACATCCACATGTATTTCATTCCATACACATGTATTTCACGCGAATCTTACACGAGTAGTACTCAATCTTAGATATTTTGCTATTGAAATCCATCTGTCAGAACTTACGTTAGAAGCCTTCATATACTAGTATAAGCAATCCATCATCTTTCAAACGGGTTACGTGCACATGACCTCCTATTTTCCACCTGTGTGTAAATTTATGCTAAATTTAAGCTTATACACATTTTATCATTGTTATATAAAACTTTACTGTGTTAGTAAATGAAACAATACCGGCGTATGCCTACTACAGTGATCAATATAATAAATATGAGAGTTTATAAGGTAGGGATATTTCTCTCTCGGTGTTCTCTGCCCACCCCAACAGAGACGTGACGTGCGATATTGGTATAAATATTGTTCATCATCATAGGCAGTCGTTCGTACGCCGCGGCGGGTATCTCGCCGCATGGATACGAGTCTACGGGCCTCGATGATCCCCTCTTTACCCGAATAGTCTCGGAGGGTCACTGCCCCCCGGTGATCTCTCCCCGTCTAACTGACGGTGTTATGGTCAGTGTTCGTCACTCGCCGACCATCGATGCTAGATGGCATCATCCAACCTCTCCAGCTCCCGCGGGAGCGGGCGGCCGTCAGGGGTACGAGCGTGCAAGGGCGCAAAGCCCCTGAGGTGGGCATGAGGCCCATTGTCGACTCGGTCGTACATATGCCTTGCCAACCGGGCCACAAACCTATCCAGGGGCTCTACTTTGAGGTCGCGCTCCAGCACGTCGTTCCTAACGAAGCGGCCCGCCCCCACGATCG
>DWJK01000631.1:0-20817 GCA_018248815.1 Croniades pieria auraria
CATTTGTTAGGAAAATAAATGCTGGTGAACAAGAATATCTTGAACTTATCCAGAGTGTTAACAATGAGGACTTTAAAACTTGTTAAATTGCTATATAACTGGATCAATCTTTGGTCTCTATCACCTACATCAGAAAATGATGACAGAGACTATTCAATTCACAAACAATTAATATAAAACTTACCTTCGGCTGCTAGTGCAAAGAATGAGCAGTTTCCTGCCCTTAGGCGGTTGCTTCTTCAACAGTACCAGAAGCGCTTGCAGAGTTAAATTGGAGTACCGTGGGCCAATAGGACCGTAGTCCAACAAGCGTTCAATGTTGTCCACTAAGATGCACGACAGACTCGAACGGTAAGCGTCGTCGAAATACTGCCAAATAAGAATAATATATAATACAAAATCTCCTTCTTGGACAATTTAGTTATAAGCAAAGATGCAGCTGATATTTGATGTAAATATAGGTATGATACATATTTGCAGAAACGTTTGTCGATATGAAATATTTTGTTCTGTTAATTCACAAATAAGCTTACATTCCATCGATACAACACGGCTTTTGGTTACCTTCCTAATCTGCAAGCATTTAGCAGACTCGGTGAACCCGACCATGTCCTCTGGAGAGCACACCTTCACGAAGGGGAAATCGGACATCTTAGCTAACTGCGCCGCCAGCGCGGTTTTTCCGCTGTTGGGTGGACCTTCCAGTAGAACCGATACCAGCCCTATATAACAAAATTATTATTCATTATATAATCCAAGAGCATTCATCAACTGTTAGAAAGTTAAAAAGTCACACTGCAGTGTCCTTTTCTACAAATCATTAGTTTTCTAAAATTTGGAATATTACGTTTATATTATGTCATTTATCTAATATGATAATATATATCTATTATCTTCAAGCACTTTCTTATATTATTTGAAGTTAAAATTTTGGTAGGGCCTTACAAGATTTGAGTAAACTCACCACTGGCTTCAGTAGCTCTGGCCTGCTGTATGTAGAGCTGACCGTCCTCCAACAAGGAGGAAACAGGCGTTCCCCAGTTAAGTATGCCTCGCGCCAAGAAGTGCTCTAATGCCTCAGCTGCAGTACCAAAGGCCTGGTATAAAAAAGTTTCGGGTATTTATTGCAAACTATAAACAGATAACATTCTGGAAAGATGTGATGGACTGGACTAAAATTTTATAATAAAAATTGAGACCATTGAACAATAATTGAGATATAAAATATAATAATGTGTTTAATTTATATTTAAGGTTAAATATGGACGGACAGTCATTGAAAAAAGGTAATTTTAATATTCTTAGTATAAATTCACTTACAGGTTTGATATCGTTTTCCAGAGCATGTAAAAAGTCACCGCGTTCTACCATCAGCTTCTCCATAGCCTCTGGATCCACCTCTACCTTGCTCGAGGCCTTGATCAGGCGGTTCATGGCGGTAGACTGTGCAGCGCGCACCAAGCCTTCCAGTTCCGCACCAGAGAAATTCTTTGTGAGAGTTGCAAGCTCCTAATAATGGACGAATGAGAACATCTATTTAATAGAATAAATATATGTAGATTTTTGTAGAAGGGTAGACTACCGTGTGATATTAAAACCTCCACAGCGATTACGCAGCGCATATGTGAAGGCTTTTGAATAGTGAATGCACGGAAATCTCTTTCGAGAAATCAGGCGTTACCCTTATCGTTAATTGTTATAGAGAAATTGAGAATGATCTAAAGATAAGCCGCGAGTCTCCGACTATATATTTTTTACGTCAAACAAATTTGTTTTTCTGATCTTAATTAAACCTTACGGTTAAACCTATATTTAAAAAGGACATATTCTTCTACTAGTTGCACAAATGCATCTGCATCTATCTTTGTCTATATCTAACCAAGATAAAAGATTCAAAGTTATTATATCACTATACTCACTCTTGTTTCTACAAGTTATTTATACTCGGTTAAACGCTATTGTAAAAGTTAAAAAAAAAAACCTGTTAAGGATATTTTCAAAGAGCTCGGAAACCAGAGCGGATTGTGATAGTATACAAAATATAACTTTACCACACCTCAATGAAGTCTATTTTTTGGTTTCAATTGCTGTATACCAATAGTAAATAGTTCGAACATCCTCTTGGTATTAAACCGACCTTGCAATCCACGTCCTCGGCTATCTTCTTATACTCGCGCATACGTTTCGTGTGGATGTTTAGGATCTGGACTCTACCCTTTTCATCGGGAAGCCCGATCTCCATCTGAACCTCCAATCGACCGGGTCGCATGAGGGCCTCGTCGATCATGTCCCGTCTGTTCGTCATACCGATAACCAGGATGTTGTTTAATTGATCCACACCTGTAGACAAGTTTTAATGCATAAAATTTTACTTATAATTGCAAAAAATTACTTTACACTGAATGAAATAGTAAGCAAAATATATCCTGCTCAAAGGACCAATAATAAAACGTACAGTAAATAATTAGTTACTAATTTTTTAATCATTACTTTTGAAAAACGGCGCCTAATGAATTTGTACAAATTATCAACCATATCCATAATTTCATCCCTTGTCTGTGTCGAGATGAAGAGAGAATAAATCCCGAAACCCGTCTAAGCCCGGCGCTAGCAGATCGCGATATATCGCAGCTTGTCTAGTATGTGTGTATATGTCTTGTATACGGCTAAATACTCTGACCGCCTACGGGCAGCAGTTTACGCGAGAAGCTGTGTTCTGCGATCCATAACCCGCTTGCCCAGACTGAACATTGTAAACAAAAGCTTTCAAGGATGGCCTGCAGTAGATTTTAACACGCTGATGATGGTTTACATGTGAATCTCATCCCTTAAACCCCGTTGATGATTTTATAACATTTTACCGTCTATTTTGGAAAGCAGCTGGTTGACGACGGTGTCGTGAACGCCGGTGTTGCCACCGACGGACCCTCTGGCCTTGCAAATAGCGTCGATCTCGTCGAATATAATAATGTGGAGACCACTGTTAGGTCCACACTAGAACAAAATAATATTAGTCAAGCAGACGTTTTTCAATATCTTAAATTTTAATAAACTCTTTTATAAAGACTTTAGGGTGATGACATGATTCAATAAATGTGGATACCCTCTGTGAAACTCTTCCCAACATTTCCTCCAAATGAAATCAAAGGGATAATATCACGGAACTATTCCTACGTTTCGCACAGTTGCCATTACGTTGTCAGAATTTATTACAGAACAAGACATTTATTATGATTATTTATGTATATCTAATAGTATAGTAGGTATCATTTGCATAGAACCCACATAAGCCTAAATCATATCGGATGGAAATAATGACCAAGATTCTAATTTGCAGACGTATATTATAAGAAAATTTTTGGGTGAATCAATAAACTAGTTAAAACATTAGTCAAGTACGTATGATTTTACGAAAGTTTCTTACGTTTATTAGTATTTCAACAACAATATCACTTCACACTTATACTTAAACAAGTTTTTTATGCTTGTTAGGTTTTTTTTAATTTCAACAACATAACACTTTATACTTTCATATAAACGAGTATCTTTGCATGTGTCCGGACATACCCGTTTCTCTTCCTCTTCAGCATCAGCGAACAACCTTCTGATATTGGCTTCGCTCTCACCCACATACTTGTCCAATATCTGCGGACCGTTGACGATCTTTGGTTCACGCGCATTCAACATCTTACCGATCTGCCGCGCCATCAGAGTCTTACCAGTACCAGGTGGACCGAACAGAAGAATGCCTTTAACGTGCTTGCAACCTGGATGTTATAATACATAAAATATTTCATTTAACTATTTCACACAAAATATGATATTTTATAGACCATATAAACCATACATAATGCATTCGTTGTGAAATTAAGTTCATTCAATATAAATAGCTCCATTCTCACCTAACTGTTCAACAACTTCTGGTGGGAACACTCGAGATGCGAAGGCACGTCGGAAGATGGCGTTAAACTCTTTATCTAGACCGCCGATGCCCATTTTGCCAAAATCCCAGTCCGGATTGATGATCGACTGCCGAGGCTGTTTTCTAAGCAAACGAAGACAATTTTATGTCTTAGAAATTAAATTTGTGCTCCATTTCATTTATTTGACTTCTTGATACACGACATATTGAAAGAAAAATCAGTTATAGTTCAATTATTTTAAAAGTACTTTAACCGATTTTAACAAGGGCATTTAGAAAATATACGCAATAAAAATATTTTCAAAGTACATTGTAATTATAGAACGCTACTTCATCTTACCCTTTAGCCTTGCCAACCAGATTGAGGGACGAGTTCTCTGCCTTGTCGAACTGAATGCACGCGTCTGGCAGCAGGCGGCCCATTCTCGCGCGACGGGGAATTGCGTTTGAACCAGCCGCTAATGCTTGGACATCCACAGCTAAGATTGAGCAAACAAAAGTTTAGATATAATCTATGGTATTCACTTCTTGCAAATTGAAAAGGAACATTTCTATATGCACTTATATGGTTACTTACATTCCAAGTTTTTGACAATCAGAGACAACACTTTCTTCTCCTGGAAAGCAAACGCCAGTTGTTGCCCCACTGTAAACACTTGGTTGGAGAACTGGATGAGGAAGTCCCGAGCCATTTGCTCCGAATCATATGGTTCCAATGAAGTTCTGGTAATTTTTCATCACATTTAGTATAATGACACATTAAATTAAAGCTAAGGTACTTCCAGGTGTACTTTATGTGAGAAACAAATATGGCACAATTATAAATTCATGAAATGTTTGTGACAGATTATTGTCTATTTTTTCTGTGTGTAAATGTTTTTATGTGTGACTGCTACTTGTACATTATTATCTTTAAATACAAAAATCATTTAACTATTGCTCTTCTGACAACTATTATCACTTACGTTTTCTTAAGCATGAAATCAGCTTCCAAAGTAACACTGCACAGACATTCCAAAGTTTGGGGTTTGCATATTTTCACATCTATAGGCTGCAAATTGAACAACTTAGTGATAAAATTCATCCCAAATTATTATATTTCAAAGGATATATCAAATTGAAAAGAAAATGGAATGAAACATACACTTGATAGGCTCTATTATATTCATTGTAAGTTACTATCCCCAAGTTTGTAATGCAATATTAAAAGATCAAAATTTAAAATGGTCTGACTATACACTACCATTTACTAAAATATTGCCAATAATTAAGTTTCAACTTCCTCATTAAGTGTTACATGAAATAAAAACATGATTTCCAATTTAGTTCAATAGTTAGTAAGGATTTTTTCCACACACTTCTACAACAGGAGAAACGTTAAAGATACCTCTGGAATTTAGACAGCACACTAAACACTGAAGGCAAGACCATGGTAATAGCGAACATTGCCATATTGAATGCTCATTACACTTAGAGCACTACATTATTACATTAGAACACTCATTATCAAACTAAATGATTGCTTTATTGACGAAATAACAAAGAATCCAAGTCAATGTCATACCTGGCCAATAGAGAGGGTAGCCCACTTCCTCTGTGGTGCCGAAAACCCAACAGTTCCTCGATCAACACCATTATAGAATCGTACACTGAAGACATAATGCTGGGATGGTCCAGTGGACACTTCAATATGCCTGTTAATTACATAAATGAATTACATAACATAAACCACTGAACTTTAATATCCATACATATGTACATATATTTACACAAACATTTGTACTACATACAAGGTGTTAATTCATCAATAAGAGGAATTGTCTCATTGGGCTAGTGGTTACAAGTATGACTGGTGATTAAAAGGTCCTGGGTTCTGTTCCCGTGTTGAGCAAAGTATAACTGGCATTTTTTTATCTTTCAAATTTACACCAATAGCATAAAGTCTGGATTTGTGGCAAATATCCAGACTCCTAGTTACTATTAGAAATTTCTAGTAAAAAATCTACATTAGATAAATCTAATAGGACCCAAACCACAGATCAAACCCAGGAACTCTCAATCTGCAGTCTCACATGCAATCCCACTACCAAAGAGGTAGTGAAATCTTTTAAATACATGTATGCACATAAAGTAAACTAAAAATTTGGGCAAATCATTTGTGGAAATATTTTAAAACCCTAATTTGAAATTGACATTTGTGTTTAAATTTATCCTTCAAAATTTAAGTTTTGTATTAAAAATGATCACTTAAATTTAGGAAAATTAATTACTGTAATGAAGAGTGTCTGGCTTAATACCTCATGCATGTATTATTTTACTTTATATAAATAAAATTTTATTGGTTCCTAGCTCAATCTTTTTTTCATACTATGTCATTCTTTACTAACAACAAGATCATTCAATTAACAGTACTAACTTTACATCGCTGGGGAAGTCGTCGGGGTTGATGAGGGCACAGTTTGTTATGGCCAACTCATCTGAAGGACATTTAGCTGCTTTCATACGCTGAAAAAAAAATTGCCCAAGGTCTTAAAAGATATACATCAATAATTATAGTAATAATATATTTCATGAAAATGTTAAATGAATTAAATAATTTCAACATTTTATGCTGAAAGTTTATGAAGCACTAGATTAAACAGTTTGGAAATATTTAATAATTATGAAACTATGCTATATCATGAAGTTATGTGAACATAAATTTTTGTGATAGCTACTAATTGTATAATGTTATAAAGAGAAACTTCACAACATTATTAGATTATCTTTCAGTAACTCTATACGATATAATGGTGTTCAGCTATTATGTCATTATACGAAAAAAAATTAGTTTTACTTACAATAGCAGACATTTCGTGTTTTTGTTGTGTATTGCTTCAGGATAATGTTATGACAAAAATGATTCACGTTGGTGAACGTGACATCAACTGTAGTCACCCACTCCCTACTAGTTAGTTATTGAAACAACGAATGACTGCACAAGATACTGCAATGAATTATTTTGGCACAAAGTTATTGGCCAGGCGATCAATACAACTACGACTAGTCTTGCCAGACGTTAAATACTGTTTTGGGATTATCAAAATATCCAATATTTCCATTTGATTTTAGAAAAATCGCGGTACGGGTTTCATCACGTTCTTAATATAATACGAATTGGATGTTTAAAAAATGTCCTTAGAAATGTTTAAAGTAATTAAAATAATAAATAAGGCCTATGTCCAGTAGTGGACACCCAGAGGCTGGTGATGATGATGAAATATAACAACCGTTTATGTACTATGACCAAAACTGCATTGATAAGTTTACTTTCGTAACATACGTAGGAAATAATGATTCAATTCATTAATTAATAATATGGTTCTATTTTAAATCTGATATCTGAGTAATTTGAGCTTAGCGTAGAGTAAAAGTGAAAACAGTGAAACAGTGAAAAAATTGTTCAGAATTGAGTTGATATTAAAGGAAACTCCAATTTTTTTTATTCTAGCTAGAACAACTAAACCAACGTATTGTAATGAGTATGTAATAATTGTCGATGCCTCGTATATAACTTTATTGGCGGTAAAATAGGAACAATACTATTATGTTCATCTATCCATTAGCCTTTAGAAGTCCACTACTAAACAAACTTCCTCTAATTGACATTTGACGCTACTCACCAAGTCCTGGGTCTCGCGAATCTAGCTGTATCCTTATACTGTATCTTGTACTCTTCTTTAATAATATTTATATTAATTAAATTGGCATAGTAACAACAGTACTAAACTGTTACAATCCTGGGCAACACTAGACGTTTAATGAATAAATACAAATGGCCGCCGAATTGTCGCATTCTATTAAAAAAACCGTGACGTTCGGCGTTTATCTAAATAATTAAACCTGTAAGCTTTTTGTCGTTTTGACTTTATTTCTGAGAACTACAGTTATAATGATCGAGAAGTGAAGTGTAATGCCTGCTTCGTGGTTCCAATACATGTATCTTAATTAACCTCAAAAAGAATCCAGATAAAATGGAGCTTCCACAACCACCGCAAGGTTAGTTAAACCAATTTAAGTACAGTTTTCATTCGTTTTGTATTATGAATTACAATATTTAATCAATCACGTACAGATCAAGACCTCCGCAACATAATAGACAAGCTCGCGCAGTTTGTTGCCAGAAATGGCCCCGAGTTCGAGAAGATGACCAAGACGAAACAAAAAAACAACCCGAAGTTCAGCTTCCTGTACGGCGGCGATTACTTCAACTACTACCAGTACAAAGTGACGACAGAACAAGCAAGTAAGCATATTGACAATGGCAGAAATAGATTATAGCGATCGCGCCCGATCGCTCGTTGGCTGTTGTTGTAACCGTTTCAAGTGAACCTCCGCTGTTTATAGTTCTAAAGCAGGCCGGCGGCCAGACGGCTCCCGCTCCCGCCGGGGCTTATATGGCACAGAACAGGCAATATGTAATGCCCCAACAGGCCGTAGCGTCGCCCGCTCAGCTGGGGCTGGCGGCTTCCATGGCGGCGGCGCCGGCGCTCCAGCAATGGCTCGCAGCGAACTCGGCCCCGCCTCCGCCCACGCAACACACTCATGATATTGACAATGTCAATGCCCAGATCAACATACTGAGGGAACAGATCACACAGTCAGAAAATAATTTGAATGCTCAACACACAGTAAGTTATTATATATTATTTTATTGTTTATAACTTGTTACAATGTATCCTAGAATTTGTAATATAGGCAGGTTGGCAATCAAACAAGTGAATAGTGTAGAATTTAAAAAATAATAATAATATCACACAAATAAAATATTACATAATATACTTTATTTAAATACTACCAGGGGAACAGGAATGCACACATTGTAATCTTTATTGCATTTATCTGCAACATCTACAAGTTCATTCTAAAGTATTCATACAATATGGTAACCAGTATACATATCACTCTAGTATAGTCACTTTGCTACTATAACATATAAGTATTTAGACAGTAAACCTGTCTAAGGTCATACTAGAGAGTCCATAAAATTTGGTTACTACTGTTGTTATTTTTTACTATAGTTATTTTCATACTAGTTATATTTAAATGTTTAGTCTTGTTGCTTATATCAGGGTGTAATGAAAACATGCCATAATTATTATATGTTAGAATTATTGTACTAGTCTGTGATTTTTTATTATGAATATTGATGCTGCTATTATATTGTTGCTGAAATGATTTATATGAGACTTTGGACATAATATGTATTTTATAATTTCAGGCATATCAAGGCCCTCCTTGTATCAATGCTTTGAACACATTGATAATGTGTATCATATCTTTAAATATTGTAAAATCACGTTTTGTTAATTTTAAAATTGCATACTCAAATATTATTGTAGGTATTGATCCAGCAACAACAAGCTAAAATTAATGAATTAGTTGCCAAGGCTCAAGCAGAAAAAATTCAAATGTTAGCAGAAGAAAATCACATAAGCCTCTCTGAACTGGACAACATACTGCAGCCAATTATCGACACATGCACTAAAGATAGCATATCATCAGGTATCTTTAACTTATAAATAATTTTGAAATACATGCATAACATACACATTTTATTTTGTAGAATTATTATTTAAAAAGTTATAAATAAAAAATGGTATGCATAACAGCTGTAAAATAAAAGAAAATCATATCTAGATCACTTCTAGAAATTATAAATTAGAAAATTCCCATAGTACCCAACTCAGGATTTGAATCCAGAACCTCCCATTCGGCAATCTCGTTTGCAACCACTACCAATGAGGCAGTCAAATAATATATTATAATATGTTGTGGCTAAAAATACCTGAATTGTAAATTAGTAGGTAGTAAACAGAAATATATATTGAAATTAGTACTGTAGTCTAAATATTTATACACTTTTTACATATTGTACCTTTAAAATGATTTTTCTTAGAACACAATGTTTTATTGTTACTTATTGGTTAATTCTTTTATATATTCCAAATGTGGTTTTAGGAAAAGGGTGGATATTACAACATGTGACATCACATGATGCGGGCACAGTTATATCCCAGCACCTGCTGAAAAAAGTGACACAGCCGGGTGCTCCATTCACACAGAAGCTTCACATCATTTACCTTGTGAATGATGTGCTCCACCACTGGTTTGTACCTTTTATATACAATACTAACCCTTTTAAACACTAGCCGTTTTACCAAACTCAAAGTTTGTTAAGTGTTCTGTAAGCTAACAAAGAAAGAATAGAAGAAACAAAGAAACTAAAAAAAATTGACTTTTTCGCTTTTGAAAGTTCCTGGCTTCTTGAGTGAATAAATGGCCAATATTGTTTCATAATCAATTAGGATCAATATTCCATTGCATTAGGGCTCACCAAAGTGAATAAAATGTATGGATGTTTTATCAGCTACACACTAACATTATCATACTATACAGATAAATTGTTTGAGGCATTTGTGTTTAACTGTAATAATAAAAAAAGATTTTTGCCTCTTCCTGATAAAGTGGAAAGATGTGTCCAATAGAATGATACCAAATGTACATATACATTTTTAACTACTCCTGTAGACTTGAAACATGCAGTCGGTAACACAAGTAAATTTTCATCAATGAATGTGTTTTACAGGATCTTTTAATTACTGAATTCATGGAAAATGGTAGAAAATTCACTTTAAATTAGGACCAGTTTCTTGACAACATTTATTGCACTATACATAAGTTCTCTTGTAGACCAAACTCATATTTACGCTATTAGTATATTTATTACTTTAAACATAAACAGGTCTTTCCTCCCAAATTTATGATTGTCTTGAGCTCAAATTAATTTTCATATAATATCCATAAATACTATTTTGGACATCATTATAAATACATACTTCTCAGTGTTATATTTATTAGTAAGCAAATGTGCAAATTTAATGTTTTAAAGGGAATTGGAATACATGGCAATTCTCTAACATAATTCTGTAATATAATTCTCATTCAGCTTTTGTATTTGACTCAGTTGTGGAGATTTTGATGATAGATTGCATTACATTTATACAATAAAACATAATTAGGAATAAACTGGTCATATTTGGCAAAAAAATGCCTATCATGATATTTATTAATTTTATAGTTGCCATTTAAATTCTATTGTATGAAAATGTCCTTTTTTTTTATAAAATACCTACTGTTTTGTTTTTAAGGGTGTTTTTAATTAAATTATTTTTCGTTTTAATTATTCATTTCAGCTGCTATTATGACTTATCTTAATGTCACTGAATGTACTTCATATGTAACAAAATACTGTTTCAAACATCTCATTTAGGAAAAGTCATATACTTGTATAATGTTACATGTGAATTAACTTGAAGCCAAGTAGACACAGTTTCATTATTTCATATTTGTGGAGTGAAATCAGTCCAAGCATGTTTAGAATTTAATGTTGTTCTGACAAAAGAATTATGGTTCCTTGAAATATATCTAAGCTTAATTCTATCAAAATAGGAGTGAATAAAATATAGTGAAAAACAAATGTGTATTGCAAAGAAAAGTTTTTTCATAAGTTAACTGTTAGCAGCTGAACTATTTTTAGTAAATATATTGTATCTTTATTTTACAATATTTTATATAAATTTTTTACTTTCTGTTGAAATATAAAAGTTTATTTATTTAATATGTCCTTTGGTTTCATTATCGTTTCGGTGTCTATGATACTGTTATTCCTAATTACAGTGCTCGCAAAAATGCTGAAGATCTGAAGAAAAATTTGGAAAATGTGGTGGTTCCAATGTTTTGCAATGCCAGTATAGGTAACATATTTATAATAATGTCCTCAAGATTTAGGTCTCTTGTTCGATTGTGCATTCTCATCTTCAATTTAAAACAACCCTTATCCATCTGCACCTGTGGTTTGCCAGTCAGGTAACTTGCTTCATTAATCAATCTTTGCTTGTATGACAACAATTTAATGGTTTGGCTGTTTCAGCGGTTACCGAAGAACAGGAGGCTAAGTTGAATAAGCTGCTTCGTCTGTGGGAATCCAAGTCAAATTATTTCGAGACTGCCGTCATTGAAAAAATGAAGACCCCTACGAGCTCCTATCAAGATTATCAGAACAACTTGATTGCAGAACATTCTGGCGCTATTGCTCATTTAAGTCAGCAGACAAAAAATACTTTTGATAAGTAAGTTGCTTTACAGTTGTAGAAAGATACATCCAAAATGCATATTATGTTAACATAACTTTCTTTACAATTTTAGCTATCAAAGCCAGCATCAAGCATTTGTCAACCATACATTGCAGCAAATACAGCAGATGGAAATGCAGAAACACGCTCTTGAGATTCAGAATAGTCATGACCACAACACCGAAAACCAGCAGCAACAACAGTCGGCTATACAAAGGGGTTTCCAAAACAATTTCAATGATCAAAAGTTTCAACAAATTGGTGGATATGATCAGAATTTCAATTCAAGCCATCAACACTTTGGCAGTGAAAGTGGAGAAAACTATCCGTCGAATAATAGTATAAGCGGAAATGAAAATAGTTACGATAGTCAAAATTTCGAACAAATTATGAGTCGTAAAAAGTCTGAGAGTGCAGAGGAACCAGACTTGTCAAATCTTCCAAATGTGAACTTTTCACAACCACCCCCTGGCTTCGAGCCGAAACCGTTAGCATTCCAAAATGGTCTCCCAGATCTTAGTAAACCCCCACCTGGATTCTTACCATTCCCAGAAGTAAATAATGAGGAACTGATGCCTTCTGTACCATATTTTGAACTGCCTGCTGGTCTGATGGTGCCTTTAATAATGGTAAGGGCATACAAATGTATTTTGATTTTTAAACTTCTGTTTTGATTTTTAGTCCTGCTCATATAGATATTTGGATTGCAGCTTGAGGAAGACAAATATAGGCCGTTAGACCCTGCGAAAATTCGCCTTCCTCCTCCAGCACCACCCAACGAGAGGCTTTTGGCAGCAGTAGATGCTTTCTATGCATCTCCTAATCACGAACGACCCAGAGACAAGTCAGTGTATATTTAATACAAATATTGATAACATTGTATTCAGTATATTATGAAGGTATATAATTTCTATGTATATTTTCAGTGAGGGTTGGGAGAAGTTAGGATTATATGAATATTATAAAGCCAAAAATGCAGCACGCAAACACAAAGAAGAGGAAATAGCCTGTGGAAGAAGGGAGAAATCCAAGTCTCCCAGCCCAATACCTAAAGACTTACAAAAACAACCCACCCCACCAGGAAGAGTATACAGGTATGTTTGTAGATATCAATTCCAAAGTACAATATTAGATGCGCAATTTTTTTATTAGCCCTAACATGAACATAGTAAGATTTATATTTTACTGCTCGTTTCTTGCCAATGATTTGAAGTGTTAATTTTACGAAAAAAAATGTTCTTTTAACAGATCTAGAAGTAAAACGCCAGAAAAATCTTCAACACCTCCAACAAAGTCTCGGTCGAGGTCTCCTTCTCCAAGACGAAAACAGTCATCATGGAGGCGAGATCGCGATAGAGACAGTAATGTTGTTTTTGTGTCTTTCTTTTTCTATTCTTGTCTCCTCCTTTTTTACATATTGCAACTCGGCATTATGTAATTTTAGAAGTTCGTACATGTTCTGTCGTTACTTTTTGTTTTAGTAACAAGTGATCTTGAATTTTCACCATGCTGTGTTTCTGGAGATCATTTCGTTGTAATTAATAAATCGGTGTTATTTTGTGGAGCATTAAACTCGCATTAATCGATTGTGTCATCCAATAAGTTTCTTATACAAACGTGGATTTAAACAAATCAACTGTTCCGTTACATTAAGAAACTGAATCAGATTTTTGTATCAGTGAAAAAATTTGGAACATTGACTTTTATGGCCCGTTTCACTTAAGGAACTTTATGTCCGCAATCGTGACTTTTTAAGGCTAAGTGAACCCGAAGCTATTCTATTGTCTATTATGTGGCGCAGTTAACAAAGCAGTTTTGTCACAGATCGGAGAAGGTCGCGGTCACGATCACGGTCTCGGTCTCGCAGCCGCTCGCGGGAACGGGACAGGCATCGCGACTCTCCACGTTCGAGGCGAGTTGAACGTTCCCGGTCGCCTACACCGCCTAGTTTTATGTAAGTTAACAAACAACAGGTTACTGATCAGGTTGGTAAATTGATAAATTAAGTTTATATATTAATGTAAACTCATCCTAGTCTAGTGGTTTGAAATTCAACCTCTCACTCCGGGAGACCGGGTTCAAATACTAGCGCGCACCTCTTAAAAAAAAAATGTGCGTTTTAAGTTTAAATATCACTTACTATTGTATTTGCGCCCAGTGCATGGCAATAGGCTCACCATCTATTCCATAGGGGGACGTAAACGTAACTGGTGAAATGTGGAAGTGTTCTACACTCCTCTGCCTACCTCTTCGGGGATAACAAGCGTGATGTTACGTTTTTTTTTTTCATCCCACGTCTAAGACGTACACGGTTGGCAAAAGTAAAATATAAGATATCTATTTTATACAAAATTAACCTTAAAAAAATTCATTTTGACTTACAACATGCTAACAATAAAATGAAAAATAACAATGTATAAACATGAACTGTGTAGTTACATGGTTAAAAGGCGATTTTATAGCTCAATACAATATGTTGGTAGGGGCGCATCATTTGCAAGTACGTCGGGTGGCATAGACTCTAGCAACAAAGGCCACCAATTACTGCAGAAGATGGGCTGGAGTGCAGGCGGGCTGGGTGCAGCTGGTCAGGGCATCGCCGAGCCCATTAGCGGTGGTTCCGTGCGCGACCGACAGGACCAGTATAAAGGTGAGTCTTTATTTATCTATGTAGCAGCCAATCTAGAATTCTCACAAACAACCCTCAAATGACTCTAATATTATAAGAAATTTGAAGTGTAAGAAGATTTTATTCTGTACAAAAATCACCTTTGAAACATGCTTGTTGGCATATAATAGCGATAAACCATTTTTCGGATAACACCTAGTCCAGCTTACCTACCTAATACTGCTTTATAACACTATATGGCGAGGCATGTAGTGCGTGATAGGTATTTAAAACAATTTTATAGGATTACATGCACTACAATAATTGAACACGCTAGAAACGTTAATTACCTTTTGTTACAGGTGTAGGAGTAAATCTTAATGATCCATATGAAAACTTCAGAAAGAACAAGGGTGCAGCATTTATAACGCGAATGAAAGAAAGGGCGTTGGAGCGATCATCCTGATTGCCGAAGGAACAATTTGCTAGGATTAATTGTGTAAAATGACATTGTGTGGATGGGATATGATTTATTTTACCTAAATCATCTTGAATAAAGTTTATGAATTTTATTATTGTGTATTAAATTAGACTATAGAAACATATATTTAATGTTATTTTTATTTATAAAAACATACATTATTTTGAACTCTGCACACAATTCGAATCCTCATTCCTTCAAGTGTTCACTCTTGATTTCGACATTGTTAAGATATCTTTAATCCTTAGCCCTTATAATTCAAAATCATCTTCATAATTGTCTTTAAATTCGGCTAATCTATCTAAACATTCCTTATAATCTGCAGTTTCCAATCCTTCCTCTTGAAATTTATGTAGCTTGGCAAATTTTATCCTACTTACTTCTCTGTGAATCTTTTCAATCATGTTAGCTAGGAAATTGCCATTGTGAAAGCCAGCTAGTACTGGACAACTCTCTACTTTCTCTTTCTCTGTAGTACTCTTAACGAATCCAAACTTATTTAGTTTATCAGAGAATATCTTAGGAAAGGGTGTTTTCAGTTCTAAAGGCTTATCACATACAGTCACATTCGTAGCAGACAAGAAGTTAGTAGCTTGAAAATATAATTCAAACATTTCTTTTATATTGCTACACCTATATGCTGGCAAGTTCATCTGTTCTTTGGCTTCTTTCAAGGGAGCCTTTAAATAACTTTCTGGTATTCCTCTAACGGTGATTAACTGAAAGATTTTATCTGTTGCAATTCTACAACTGGGTGTTATGGAAGTGTAAATAGGTTTAGTAGTGTTGTTGAGATAATCTATTAGGTATTCAGATTCATTCATAGCAAATGGAATTGATAGGGAAGCAGCTGCCATTTTTCTTCCATAACCTGTCATGTCTGCACAAATATCTGATAATGTATAATGGTTGCTTATATGTCGGTATTTCTGACTAAGTGTATCTATGGCTGATGCTAATAAAGCAGAGGAGTGATAATAAAGTTCTGAATTGTAGTTAATGTAATCAAAGGCTCTAGGAGACCCAGGTTTTCTCCATCCTTTCTCACCAGTGCACAGAGGCACATATAATGTAGCACCTTGGGATAAACCTTCCAAAGACAGTGCTATGTTTACCAATCTTATGGAATCTTTCAAATTAGATTTATCTCTCTCTTCCTCGGTTTTGGAATTATTGTCAGAGAAATGGGAAGCAATAATGGGATAAGCCAATATTGGCTTAGTATACTCATCAGTGAGATGTTCAATGCACATTAGTGCAAGCCCTGAGAACCCATCAGTGCAGTCAAAATTAACCTGAAAACCTTGCATGCTGTCACATTCTTCTACATATTTACGAATATTGTCAGCAAAATTTTCACCAAAATCCAATTTCCATATTTTGTGTCCTGTAGTACCACAATCAAAAGATTCCTAAAATAAAAATTAAGAGTAATATTATTATATCATTACACCAGGTTCCTTACAGAAGAGGCAAAACATAACACATGATAGATTTATTTATCCGTACAGACCAGGCATTCATCAGTCTCTTCAGCAGTTTCTGAGATTTTGGCTACCTCTTTAGCCAGTATCTGACTTGGTTAAGATGGATGAGTCTTAGACTTATTCAGTATATACATCTATCAACATTCACGTGGTACATCTATTTTATCATTCTTTCATCAGCCATTTCAACTACATGTTTGAATCAGCAGTGTGTACCTTTCATAATGTTTAAACCACATAATTGTCAATATTATTTAGTGTAACAACCTCATCTACCTACACGGCTTGTATTACAGTAATCCTATTTTTTACATGCCAAAGTACTCTTATACTTTGTATAGTTGTGTTGGAGTAAGCACAGAGTTGTGTATAGCCTACTAGATTCATTGGCTCAGATGTTGGCATCTCAGTAGCTTACCTAGGATTCACATTCACACCTTGTATTCCCTGCACTTACTACTCTGATCTCAACTATCTCAGTACTAAATCATCAGTCCATTTTAACATTTGTGTGATACTATAAGAACTTTGTGTCAAGATTAAAAAGTGACTGATCATTATTTAGCAATTTGTGGGTACCTCTAGCTTAAGAGCTTTTAAATTCATGCATAAACACACAGTTATAATACGTACATTTTCAGCACCATGTTGATAGTCCTTTACGATATTGATTGTCCGAGGGTGAAGCCTTGGGTATAAATAGTCGGTCCATGTGTTTACATTTTGTTCCAAATTATATTCTTTTTTTTCTGTTGCTGGTGGGTTTACACTATCAATGTCTTGTAAATATTCATTTTTATTTACTTGAGGTTCTTCGATCTTTTCAACATTAGTCCACTGGAAGTCATCTTGATGTTCTTCATTTATAAGGCCCCCAGTTGCTGGCAATGTTTTAAGAGAACCTTTTAAATCAGCTAACAGCAACCTCGGAGTGTAAGTAACCTCACCAGTCGTCGTTTGACCCTCTCTGTACAATACATCAGAATTACATTCAGCTTTTACAGTTCCAGTGTAATCAAAACCTAGTTCTTGAATATTCCAAAAGTGAGCTCCCACATAATTCGAATAATGTCCAAATTGCAATGTTAATATTTCCCGGGTAGACATAGCGATATTACATGTATATCTTTGTTCCTATAGTATTTATAAGTAATTATTAAGCAAGTTATTAAAAAGTATTAACTAATTTAGTAATAAAAATGGATTCAGTAAACAGTCACATTATTCACAGGTTTAATAATTAGACAAAAGCTGTCATTCATTTGAAACATTCACCAAAGATAAAAAAATTACTGAACTGTCAAGACTACGCTGAAGTTAAAATATCGAAGCAATTTAAATTTATGAAAATTTGTAACCGCTACAGCACGTCATCAAGCAAAGTGTAGAAAATACGTACTATTTTTAAAAATTAGTCAGATTTCTTTCACAAATCAAGAAAATAACAAAAGTTTAAAATTGCTTTATACACAGAAAAGAAACTGATATAATGAATAACATTTAATGTTGAATAAATCATGATAATCATAAATCATGATAACACAGGGTAGGTCTAAAATATGACATCATAAGAGAGGGTTCTAGCAGCGGCTCGGAGTCTGAGTCTGTACTCGGTAGGCTCACCATCTATTTCATGGTAGGACGTCAACATAACTGGTGAAACAGGAGAGCCTACCACTTCGGGGTTATAGGCGTAATGTTATGTATAATAAAGGGTTCTATCCGAAATAGCCACGCGTCTCAAACGGTGTATTTGCGCTAATGTCTAATTTAATTTCATATAATTATGTTTTTCCATATTATGCTTAAACTTCTCAATATCTCAGCATTAATGAATAATATTTATAATAATAATATATATTTTTTAATTATACTATATAACAACAGATAACGAATAAAATGAATATCTGGAGATCAGTTGATTGCGGTATATGGCAACCTACCTAGGTACGGTTCAATGTTCTGGCCACTAACGACAAGCAACACAGCTGGTGCGAAAAGCTTTTCTCTACGATCTCAGAACGCCTTTAGAGGAGGCCTATGTGCAGCAGTGTAGCAAGACAGGTCGATGATGATGATAATGTATCATAATTTTTAAATTCAGCGGTTGATGTGAATTAATTATGAATGACCCTACGCTCTTTAAATAGGATTTCGCAACACTGCGTCCCCTATTAGATCTCGGGTAATTAATTGATGCCCCAATCATGTTATAAATTTGGGGACTATTCGTTGATTAAAATGATTTATTAAATGATGATTATGATTAATGATGCTGACCGTAATTTAAATTATGGGGCGCTTGAATTTTTCTTATATTAACGTAGTATATACATTTGAAATTATAACGGTTGAAACCAAATTTTACTTAAAATCACTTCATTTATGAATTAAATATTTCTAGCACTCTTGAGTAAACATGAGCTTGTAATTAAACGTATTTTCTACCAATTTTTTTTATAGCGAGCAAATTTGCCGTTAGAAATAAAACAAGTCAATTGATTCATTTCATTTTATTACAAAAAAATTATTAAAAATCATCCAACTTATCTATAAATCTAATACTACCAACTATCATCTACTCTTATTCTAATGCTTATGCTACATGGATGTTGAAATACTGGCAGTGGAAAAATACGTTACTTATTTTATGGTACATTTTATTATTGCTACGCACTTCGTTTTGGTGGTGTTTGTTAAGTAGTGAATACAAAATTACCAATATAATTTTAAAATATTTCATTGATGACGTAATTATTACCTCTTTATTATAAATGCCTATAAATGTTTTACGGTTTCAGGATATAAAAGCGTAACTGTTATAAAGCACATACTCTAATGATTCACTAGAAATATTTACACAAAATAATTGCACGCTGCTGTATCTAAACCGCAAAGCACCCTAATGTTGTCGTGTTTGTTAACATAAGTATCATTAATTCGGTTCAAAGTTAATATTTTAGCATCACGCTACAATTGCCTTCTAAACACTGACAGTGAACTTCAACATGCCATCAATACTTTTGCTAAGTGCTAGTAATAAGTTACTGACTTGATGCAGAACTGGTTATTACCTATCATTTTTTCTAGTTATTACTCACTACACAATCGTTACTACACTTATTGCCTCTACAATACCTTAAAGACAAAATAGATAGAATTAAAATCAAAGAAACATGATTTGTATGACTGTGGCAACTTTATCAGAGCGATGGTATTCCATTTCGTCATTTTTATTTTCCGTAGCCAACATTTTTTATTATCATTTAAGTGGCTTGTTAATTTTTATCCTGACATAAAAAAAGACTAAGAGCAAATCTCATATCACAGTTTTATATTATCTAATTGTTTAACATAGGAGGAAAAAAAGAGATTGCTACAATATTATATAGAAAAGGACAATACAAATCTAAATTTTGTCCCTAACACACCTAACGTCCGCTGAACGTTTTAAGTCTAAAATTACATCAAACACATTTCAAAACACCAAATACACATACCGTTTACACAAGATTATAAGCTTAAATTTATTTCTATGCATTATTAACATTTTAATAAAACCCTTTGAATTAAGAGAAGCATTTTCCTTTAGCTAATTTGTGACAGTTTCATTAAAAAAACCACCACACATGTCAACAAAATTTGTAGAAATGTTATAATGAATTATATATTTCTCGGTTGACATTTTTATATAGGTAATTATCAATTTGGACTAATATTTTGTTAACACAAAAAGCTATTCATAGGTGAATACGTAAATTCTTTAGATACTTCACAATACTGTCTCAAACATGATTTCAGAGGCGAATATTAGTCACATCAATAGCTTTAGCAAGTATAACAAATATGTATTGCGGAAAAGATTTCACAAGCGCCTTTTGTCTCTGGGGTTAGCCTGGTAGGTGTGGTAGGCATAATACAATTTAGGGTCAGGATTTTGTCGTGTAGGATGGTATGACTAATTGATAAAAGGTAGTCTCCATTCTATGTCTCTACATTCAAATAATTATAAAAAGCAACAAGCTGTAAAGATTGCTTTTGATGTCAGCTCCCTTTTTTAGAGATCAAACCCAGCCATTTCCATTTCAATAAACATTACATCAAACTGTATACAAACATATACATGCAATGGAGATCTAATTCAC
>DWJK01000632.1:0-20816 GCA_018248815.1 Croniades pieria auraria
GTAAAGAGGAGATCCTCGAGGCCCGCAGACTCGCACCCATGCGGCGATATATCCGCCGCGGCGTACGAACAACTGCCGATGATGATGATTAGAAGTTTCCTTTGCGCAATGTGGCTTAGATTATTTATTTATTTACATGTTGAATACATCACCTGGCTAGCATTTTCGATATACCGAAGTCTCCAATTTTGACAATGACGCCACATTTCCCCGTCAGAAGTATGTTTTCTGCTTTCAGATCTCTATGCACAATGTTAAGGTTGTGTATGTAGTTAACACCTAGTAGAACTTGGGAAAAATAAAACAGTATTTCCTGGCAAAATAAAATAACATAAAAATTCATAGAAAATTTCTCATCCGGGCAGTATTTAATTATATATTATCTAAGTATTAATAATTACTGACGCATTAATAGATATTTATAGATAATTAAAATACTCGGGTTACGTGATTCCAAATAGTAAAAACAAAAACTATTCGTTCAAAATCTGAAGTAGGTATCTAATTAATGTAATGCTTGTAATTTCATAGTTCGTTGTGCGAGTAGCGACTCTTAGTGTTTACAGAGTGCTTTACTAAAACACTTAGTAGCATAGGTAATTTAAAATGTCCATATTACTTGCCTGCTGTTTTAATAAGTTGGGATATTGTTTATACATATACTCTGCCAGATTTCCGCTCGTGGCGTATTCCATGCATATCATCACATTGTTCTCAATATAGTAGCAATCATAAAATGTTATTATATTGGGGTGCTTCATTGTAGACAGTATGTCCACTTCATTAGTGATATCCTAAAACGATAATTTTTACGCAAATAGGCACAGAGCATTTTATAATTGGCTATAGTTCCCAGTTCTGTCTCAGAGATGGGCATGCGTCTTCAGCTGGAATTGAAGTTGTTTTCTATCTAAGCAGCAATGATTGACTTCTACTCCTGGATAGTGCATAGTAAATATTGAATACCTAAATACTGAGTACAATAAACATACTTGTTACTTTGGTGCCGGTCAAGTCCTTGCGAGTGTTTAAATCTATTTTAACATTATTGATAAGGAATTAACAACATTTATATCACAGGTATTTAAGGTTGTGTTTAACAAGTGTATTATTGTTTTCTAGCTTTTTATAATGAAATCTTTTTGTACATTTGCTTAATGGATGTTAGATAATGCAAATGTATAGATGTTATAACGTATAGATAATGTTTTGATAAGGTATAGATGTTAGATAAACCGTTCGCAATACACTAATTAAATGTTTAAAAACGTAATTATTATACCTGTATCTGAACGTGGAGTTTCATATTCATTTCAATGTCCTTCACTATTGTTAATACATTATTCATTTTATTTTCGCATAAATACACGTTTCTGTGAAAGAACAGAGCAAACGTTTATTAGTATGTGTCATTGATATTCAAGAGTATCGATTTAATTATTCATACCCATAAGTTCCTTTCCCAATTGTTTTCAATAGTTTAAGCTTCTGTTTATTATATCTTTTAGTAACATCCATTTTGTATAATACACCTTTAATTCAAGAAAGGTGATGTGATTATGAAGTATTGTTGTTAAAACTGTCATCGTATCACAATGACATGATGTGTGTAATATAGAGGGTATTTGAATATAATATGCAGTTCTATTTTTATGTACCGTTGAAATATTGCATTAAATCTTATTGGAATCAGCGAAATGAATCATGGAACGTGTTGCCAACATATGTATAAAAATATTAACGTACGTTTTTATGTTTGTGTAAGATGTGGGGTATGAATTGTGAAGGTTTCTTGGATGCAAAGGGGAAGGCAATAATAAAACGACTTCACGTTTTCTCCAATATCTTTTTATTCTAAATACATTAATATTTTTAATCAACTCAAATATTCATTTACTCTATTACAAGCTATTTTTATTTTTAAACATACATAAATAATAAGTAATGTGAATGACCAGCATTGCACACCTAACTTGGTATTTATAATTTATCTAGATATTATTCAATCTTAGCGTTAGTTCTCATACTGACAAAACATGTAACACTGAAACCGCTTCAAGGTACAGTTATTTGATAATTCTAAACAAGTAATTCGAATAGGAAGATGACATGCTATAATCACATACATATTAACAATGTCCCATTACTAAGTTATCAACTCCGTTCTTTGGTGGTTAGCTACGTAGAGCGGTGAACGATATTTAATACGAGTCACTTAAATAATAGGTACCGGAGGCGATGCTCCGGACAGGTCGTTACATAATGAGTCCGTGGATACGAACAGTGCCTTGTAAGTACGTCGTGTACCCAGCGCGAAGATACAACCGTTCGTAAGTCGCCACGAGTACAGTACAGTTATCAACTAATCATACATTTATTATGTTTACGGTTTACATATTATAAAGATACAGTATTTATAAGAAACCCGTAGAGTCGGCCTACTCTTGGCTCTGTACAGTGTACACGCAACTATTATTACAACAACAAAAAGAACGGCCGCGCAGCGCACAACTCTACTGCAGTACAAATATTTTATTGAACGAATTTACGTAGACTTCATTAGGTATATATATGTATGTATATTATAACTATATATTAAAACAAACACTTTTCTAAGCGTAATCTTTCTATTTAACACACAAATATGTAGTTAAGCGTTTTTTTAGTATTTCAATTAACGTTGATATTTCAAAACCTTCATAATTCAGATAACAGGACAGCGACGTCGAGTACTGTTTTCATTCTGTTTGCCGAATTAAACCTTAATTTACCTACGAAAACAATGTACATTGGACCTTCGTTCTTGAAACTGATGTATGAGATGTGAGATGGAGCAAATGTACAAAACAATACATAAACGAGGTACGCCGAAGTACGGAACTGTGAAATATTGTACTGGAACACAACGTTCAGGGTCGGTTAGGTACATTAGAAATATCTTTTGAGTACATAAAAAGTAGAGACCAGCTCAAAAATAACACACACGTACATCAAAACGACAGATACGATGAAATGCATTCATAATACAGGTAATTAAGTAATCTACCCTTCCAGTAAACATGAATGGATGAAGATTATTTTGAAGTTTTTTTATCGAAAGTCGCGAACGAATGGTTGATGGCGATGCTATAAATACAGGCGAGATGACGCGTATCAGATCTGATTATTAGATTGTGATGTCTGCGATGAGCAGTTATTATAGAGAGTCGATGACGAAGAGAACGAGTTGTGCGCAAAATTTAGAGACGACCTATACACTTAGCAGGTACTATTGCAAAACCCGGCCAGCGTGCCGCGGGACGTTCGCACGCTATTAGACAATAATTACAATAATGCTATACTTTTGCGAATACTTGAGCTACACTCCACAGAAACGTTAGTTGCAAACCACGCCATTGTTAGTTGTACTTATATTTTTATTCAAACACTTCAAGCCGTTAGTTGTGTACACAAACTTTAATACGTAAACATTTATGACTTATTTTTTTTACTTGGATGAAGGAGAACTAGAATAAAAATTGTAATTAAAAAAGATAAAATATTATCCTAAAGAGAAAAAAACAAAAACAAAAAATGGATCGCCAGCGATCCGTCACGAGAAATGAGGTGCTGAGGTTAACAAATAAAAAGTAAGTAAAGCTATTTGACGATGAATTCGGGTATCGTGCCTTCTCAGCGAGGGACCGGCCGAATATTACATATTCAGAAAGACAACAACAACTCCGAAAGGCGTTTTAAAATGTACCTTAAACTATTATCTATTATATTTAGGATATTCATTTATGTTAATATATTTTGGTGAATAATAACATCATTATCGCAAACCCGTATTAAATATGAGAAAAGTGGATGATATGACAATATAAATTACCCTTTCATACCAATTAATAAGCGTTTTCAATGTCCTTACATAGTCGAACCGGTATATACGATATCGACGACTAAAATCTACTTATACGACTTTTTTTTAAACTTTACGAATCGAAGACCAACTACTACTCACAGGGATCTCTAACGCGAAACGACAAGTCGAACTTTGCAATCTTTGGTTACGAGACGAGCGTCGAGAGAAAACGCAAACAACAGACGCTCGAACGACAGTCATTGGAGGGACATAACATTTAGTCGTTAGGTAACTCTACAGACAATAATGCGTTTAAACACATATACACATGTCATCATGTTCACGACCACACGACGACGCGACACGACGCCGACGACACGATCGGGCAATCGCAAGTTGCCGGTCGGCAAGCGTCAATACTTCGAAATAATCACATATCTATACACTCAGAAGCTTTACTTATAGACTGTGAGTAAAATTGGTGGAATTTCAAGTATCGAAACTACCCTTACGTTTAAAACATTCACACCCGTCGTGTAGATAGGTGCTGCTTAAATACATACACCATGCGATTCGTTCCCGGCAAGAACCTTATTTTCGTGTGTCAATTAATACCAGCTAACACTAGCCGCTTATGATTTTGAATGTTTTGAACTCCTTGGTGAACAGAACGAGTTAATTTCAGCATTTTGGTATTATTAATAATGGCTGCAAGTGATTTAATTTATTTTGGATTTATTTTTGGGAACGGTGTTCCAAGTTTCATGCCGGGAAACACGCATCGATGCACAATGAACGCCGGTCTGTTTTTTGCAGATTCTATTAAATATAAAGGTTCGTGTATCAAGCTAGTCGCACAACACGCACAGTCCGGTGGCGGGCAGCGCGGCGCTCCGCTCACTGCCAGAGCTTCCACCACACTTGCATCCTTTCAGAGAGTTTCTTGTAGATCCCCAACAGTTTCCGTCACATCCCGCCGTCGCCCTCGCCCTCGCAGTCCTCTGAGCCTTCGCCTTCCTCCAACGTTACCTGCGCAACAAGTAGACCGTCACGAATACTACTGTACGAGCAAAGTTTAGGTTTCTTCCATTTATCAGTGCAGCGGTTAACCGCAAGTACCGTTAAATGGAAACTTTTTCGCAGCATTGAACAGTGGTTACGATGTTCCAGTGAAGATAAACAAACTGAATGTAACGTTTATTAATTATAATTATTTATTTTCCTGTTTAATATCATAGCGCCACGATGAGTAATATTGTATGGAAATGTTTCAGAGACCATATTAAAAGTCTATAAATTATTGTCAAATCACTACATTACCTGGAAACGAATCTGTTCAGGGCGATCATCGTCAGAGTGCTGCAGCGGCACGGGGGGCGGTGATGGAGGAATCATGCTCTGGTAGTAGTCCCGATTCTCTTCCAGGGTGTCCAATATGTCCTGAGCGTCTGGGTGCACGAGATCCGCCCATGTCTCCCAAAGGGGGTGAACAATGTAGTCGATGAACCCGACCTGAGATTTCTCTATTGTGGCGTTGTGTCTGTCGCACATTGGGCTTATATCCATGCCCTGCTCCCGCTCACGGTCACCTTGCTGGAAGAATTCCTCCATAAGTAACGCAACCCATCGTTTGTACAGCGGCAAGGGTTTGGTGGGGTTGCTCAGATCGGCGCAATGTACGAGATTCTCTAATACTTGTATTCGGTCTGTGTAGTTGTCTAGCAGGAGGACTCCACTGCCGGCCACCTTCTTGGTTTCAACCATTGTTTTGAGATCAGCGAGAAGACTCATGTGCTTGGACATATCGGTCGAGAGCACCATGTCGATAACCATTTTCCGCAACGTTTGGCGCTGCTTCTTGTGCAGGTTGACGAAGATGTCGCATCCGTCGTTCTGCAGCAGCTTGAAAGCAACGGCGAGATGGTGGTTCTCCAGCACGGACTCGTCGTTGTACATGAGCGCCAGTTCCGAGCTGGAGTTGACGAGGAACTGGTTGGTGAGGCCGGGGTGGTCTACGTCGTGCACGCACGCGGCGAACAGCGCCGCGCACACCTCCAGCGGCGTGAACACGGCGTCGAGCGCGGGCGTGTTGAGCAGCACGTTGGTAGACTGTGTGACGTCGGCCGCGTGCAGCGAGTTGTGGAACGGATTGTCGCGTACGTAGTGCTCCTCCAGCGTGACGGCGAAGGCGAGGAAGGTGCGCGCGGGGATCTGCAGCGTGGTGAGCAGCTCCCGAGACGTGAACGCGGCGTAAGCGACGGCGGTGAGAGGGCGGCCGCATGACAAGTCTCCGATGCGGAATATATCCACACCCCAGCGATCCAAGTCGCCGAGCAAGCGGCCCAGCTCCTCTTCGTGAGGTGTTTCAACACCGTACTTTGGTACGCGTTCGCCCGTGAAGCTGTTTGTGTGTGTGAGTGTCCTTTTGACTCCGGATATCTGTAAAAAAGAGGACAATAAATTAATGGTATAGTTCCCATCGTTTGTCCTTTAATAATTAACGCTAACTTTTTAATGTGAATAAGTAACATGAACAACCGAAGGATGATACTGGGTCTATCACGTTTCCACCGAAATCACGCATTATGTAAATGCACGGATTATATAAGTGGTCTAGAAAACTATTGTCAGCAAGTAACGTCACTATCACAAGTCGGTGCGAATTAATCTGTGTGCGACCTAAATACGACCGAGCATATAGCGTAATTTCAACAGAACAAGCCGCTAACAAAGAATCGTGTTGATAACTTTGTTCGCTTTACTATTCATCATACGTGTATTTGATTTGACCTTCAGCAATGTTACTCTTTAATTGGTGACAGTAAGCAAGCTCAGGAGGTAGCTTCAAAACAGTTGACAAAGGGATTGGCAACTAACTCCTCACTTCAGATAGAGTGAGGAAACTTAAACCTCTTACGTCTTGAAGACGTCCTTAGCAATGGAACGCTTATAAATTGTAAGAAAACTGGTACTTTACAACCTACATATTTTCTTTCCAATGAGACGAATATTTGTTCTCATATAATTTAAATTTTATTGACTATTTTGTGTTTTTAGTTAACGACTGTTTGAGAAGAAGTTCCAAAACTTACTTGTGACATGGTAGTTCCAGGTCCCACATGGCGCGGTTTCTCCTTCTTCTTGACGCGTTCAGAGCTCTCGTCCACCTGAAGCGATGGGAGATCGAGCTCCTGTTGCTTATCTGTAACATAAAACATATATAATTATAATTTATGACATTTATTTCATCATCATCATCATTTTCATGAAATCTTTTATCGTCCTTTGTAGGGCACGGGTCTCCTTTTACAATGAAAAGAGTTAAGCCACATTTACGAGTGCCATGCTGGTCAACTGAGGATTGGGGTACGACATTTTATTTTAATATATCGAAATATTTCGTAATTTTAATAAATAATGCGAATAGTAAAGACACACAAATGTATGAATTATCTATTCGGCTCTCCAAATTTATAGTAACATCACGCCTGTACTCCCCGAAGAGGTAGGCAGAAGAGTGTGTTACACTTCCACATTTCATCAGTTACGTTTAAGTCCCATGGAATAGGTGGTGAGCCTATTGCCATACACCGCGCACTGATCCAGACTCCGGGTCACTCAGTCGCGCTTGCAACCACTCGACCAACGAGGCAGTCGAATTTATAGTAAATATATAATTATAAATATTTCAAGTGCAAATGTATTTCAGATGTACACCCCGACATATATGCAGATATTTATGTAACGTGAACTTGTACGTAATACCGAACCCGAGTAATGTTGTGGTCATGCACCGACATAAAAACGAAATTTAGGACATATCAATATCGTGACTTACATTTGGAGCTTGTTGATGTGTTGATATTTTTAAGTGCACTAGTTTTGAAATTATTCATGAGAATTGAAATGGTGCCAATGGACATCAGTGCCGAAGAAAGTAGGTGAATGGAACATAATACAACATATAAATACATATATGATAAGTGGCTCTCATATTGCCAACTGATAACATTCTGGGCCAGATATACATATGTATGTATATATATTATATAATTAATCGGGAAACTATTGATATCAAGTCTTTATTATGTACACCGGCAACATATTTATGTAAATTGTGCACATTTTTTACGTAATTCCTCATACATTTTAATTAATGTCATTAATATTGATACTCTAATGGGTATGATTATTTCGTAACAAAAACCGTTTAAGCTTTATATTGTGGCTTCGTACGTCTCATGTTGTGATTTAATTTTAATGATGTATTATATACCGTGTACGCGAGAAGTAAGCTTGGGTATACGAGTGGGATATCCGTATACATATTACATATTTCACATAAAAAAAGAGTAGGCCGAGAGCACCGATGGCCGAATATCCCCATCTTTATAAACTTAACGTGTCTCAAGATTCGTACTTTTTGGTGCTCTCTGGCTACCTCACGTGACGATATAATAATAAAAACCAATAATATTGAATGGGAAAAAACAGATCACATTTGTGTTTATAGCATAAAGTATATATAAGTATAGTGTAAACAATATCACTAGCATTAGTAAATGCTTCTATTTTTAAATTACAACCACTTCACGATAAAGGCGGTACTGCTCTACAATGATAGCCGTAATGGGACCTTATCGGTTTTGTGGAGAGCTGCGGATTAAATCTAAATATAGACTGAACAAAAAACATGCTAGTATTACAGCGACTCTAATTTTATACATATCTAATCGAGACAATAAAACGAAATCTGGGGTAAATAACACAATAAAAACAGTTAAAACTGTAACAAAAGTGCATAGCAAGAAGGCACATCGTTAGGACACCTCACGGTAAACGGTAAACATCCGAAATGCCAAAGTTCTGCCGACTTGGGCCGGGTCTTTTAAACTTAACTAATGAAAATGAAAATTGAAAATAATTCCAATTTTCTTGATAAGTATTATTTATCTAGTTATTGCTTTATCATCTTATTGAACATGTATCTCAAAACACGCTGTGCGTGCGTTTGATAATGAAAAACTTTTCATTTCTATAGTTTGAGGTGTAGGCACTGATATTTGTTGATTTGTATAATCTCATATTCATTCATTACCGCCTGTAACTCCGGAATGTTTCGGTCTACTTTCATAATATGTAATATATAATAAGAAATGTACAATAAAATATAAAACAATTGGAACAGTAATTGAGCTTTACAGCGTCCATGAGAACAGAAAGGAAACATATAATTTAATGACTATACGTGATAATGAAAGTGAATAGTCGTGATGTTTGCACATCATGTGATAGACATGCATTGTGTACTGTTGAGAGAAAACGATTTACGATAAGTGTTTGACCTTATGTTAATAAATGCCACATCGATTAAAATGTTATTGGGAATTTCAGCGTAACAGGTTTAAAAATGTCGACATTATTCCGTGAACAGTATAAAATAGTATAATTTTATGCGCAGTTTTTCGAGTGATATTTTATGATATTTCTCAACGCTGAATAACAAATTATGTTTGATAACGAATTTTTGGAAATATTTGTGATAGTGGGGCACACGTGGACTTCGTGGTACTGTTGGCTTCGGTTTCAGCCATTATTTAGTTTCTTGTTTACGCATAGTTTGCACATATTTTGTCTCGTCTATTTCGGAAACAATATTTGGCGCGAACAATACTACACTAGTCGTCACTCGATAAAGCCGCAAACAAAGTAATTACGATCTCATCCTGCGCCTCTGATATTCGCTTCGACCTCAATAACTCATTGAAGTAATCAAACTTCATTTCGAGATCTTGGTTAGGTATTCAAACAATGAGAGAGTAACGTCAGAAATTTCCATTAAGATCTGTACCGGTGCTGGTAGAACGGAGCGAAATATCGATTTTGCGTATAGAAATCGGTTTTATACACTTGATCTCGGACATGTTTTAAGCACATTGGTACTTTTAATTACAGTCAAATTTGCGTAACATCTCCTGCGTAGACGGAAGAGGTATTCGCGCGATTATCAAATATATTATGTTACTTGTTTATTTGTTGCTACGTAACAGCGATGTGTTCCTTTAAATGTCGTCTCAAAAAGTCAACCGTTAGCCTTTTACGAATTTTTGAAGTAAAATGAGGTAATATTGCCTTTTAATTTGTATTAAGTATAAAAGTTCATTTTGTCGTACGTCTTTTGTGTGTCCTCTAATAACAGTGAAGCGTCACAACGTGTGTTAGATGACAACTGAACAAAACTATTCTCATAATAATAATTATTATTAATATAAAGCGAATTTAAAAATATATTTATTACAAGTTACTTAACATTCGATATTAGATTCTTTTTAAACTAAAAGATAGAATCACTAGAAATTTACGTTAAGCTGCAAACTGTTGAGGTAATCGTCGTTCACAAATTAAGATGTCTGGTCTGGATGACCTTAAACTAAATTTCCAGATAAAAGCGCATTTTGTTAACATGTCTGTTCAATGGGCTCGCGTGTCTGTGTTGCCTAGTTCGCGCTACAAACAATTTTCAGTGTATTCAGTCGCTACGTGTATGCACCTTAAATCAAAGCAGTTTACAAATACGTGAAATGAAACAGTCTGAGAAACGTATAAAAGACACGAAGAAAGCTTTCCAGCAGAAATTGATTTACGGCTCAGTCCTTTAAATCCTTGATTATTTCTGAGTATTAATGTTTCTCTAAAAAAAAGGTTGTTTTTTTGGAATAAAAAGGCAGCCAGCGATTACCTAAACTTATTTACCATGCTATTAGCATCTCACTTCACATGTGAGTTTAAGTGTCCGTTCACGTGTATACAACAACAACGTCAGTATCATAATATGACAGCGATTGATTTAGTTTCTATATTAATAACATCTGGACACAATTTGCGACACAATGGATTTATTATGTTATATAATGTTTTATAGTATCTCTTTATAATAGTTATAGTATGTATTTTACGTATTAATAATAAAATAATAATCGACCCATTTAACATTCCATTGTTGGATTATGGGTCTCCTCTCGTATTGAGAGGGCAGACTTCACACATCTTAGAGTATTTTTTTTATAAATTCTAAGGTATGCAGGTTTTCTCAAGTTGTTTTCCTTTACCGTTAGTAAGTGATACTTAAATTTTAAAACGTACTTTTGTAAAGAGTTGCGCGTAATTAACGTATTATGAAATGGAAATAGAAAAATTAGTTTCCCACAGTGTCGATAACTTTTTATTTATTATTATTACTTTTTTATATCTATTATTATTAACTTTTTATTTTATTTATTTACTAACTACATTATTTCTTGCAAGCTCTCTTTATCAATAAATTTGGAATGGTGCTTATTTACAGCATTAAATATGTTATGTTTTCGCTAATCTCATAAATTCGGACTTACAAACAACGCTAAACTTTAGATCAAAAGAATGAAAGCTTTTACATATTAAGCCTGACAGACAAGCAGACAGACCAAATGACGGTGAGTGGTCACCGTCGACTATGAACATTTGCAACACCCGAGCAGTGACCAATGCATTTCCGGCTTTGAAGGAGAGCTCTCTTAATGCTTTCTAGAAGAGCCCCGAAGAGTCATAGGGCTCCGGGAAAAGCTCAATTCGAAACAATCATTCGATTACTTTCATTTTAGTTATATAGCGATTTTATCGAGTAGGTATGTTGAAAGTTAGAGGAAGTACGAGGTATGGCTCTGGGCGGGCGGCGTATACACTCGGTGCATCGTTACACACTCATATCTGATAATATGCTAATTGCTCCATTAGTGACGCAAAACGATACTCGTGGACATACTCTCTACTTCGATTAAAATAACTAATGAGGTGTATAATTCGTGAAAATCTATAAATTGCTATTACTATAACAAGTTCATACACAAAGAACAAATGCATATTAATTGTTTAAAGAAATCTCGTTACATACATCTCGGTACATTTGGATCAGGGAAATCCATAATCATCATCATCATCATCATCAGCCTGCTCCCGTCCACTGCTGGACATAGGCCTCTCCAATCCATAGTAATAATCATGAATAAAAATTGTGCATACTTAACATGTAAAAAGTTAAACAATAATAAATTGTATACACGTACCCAAAAATGTAGAGCAAATGTACTCCGATATTTGATTGCCGGACTTGCTGGACTCGGAGAAGTGGCTCAGCTCTTTGTTGAGCATCCTCTTGAACTGCAAATGTAATAACTCTATAGAGCGGGCCATCCTTGCTGCTCGGCGTCTGAGCCAGTTAGAAGACACGCAACGAATACACTGTCTCTCATTACACACGCGCATTTCGTCTGTATAACTTTAAAATAATAATGGTAAATAAAAGAAACTTCTGAGTAAGTCAAAAGTGAGTTTAGTACTGATAAAATTGTTCGCGCTATAACAGCATTAAGAACGACCGCGTAGGACGAGTGCTATCGTAATACTGAAGCGTCGTTTAGACGCGGCCTCGTATTTACTGCGGCAAGCTCTTGTCACCGTCGCTGTGGTTACGCACATAAAAATTTCCTAGTAAATTATCTGACTTACTACTAAACTCGAATTTTGTGAATCAAATTTCCTTTTATGCAGCAGGTGGGAAGATTTTATGTTCACATTAATCTTTCATTTACTTAAAGATCCGAATTACATTGATATTGAATGGACTGAACCTGGATGGATTGAACCTGAATGGACGTACAATTCTGAGTTCGGCACATGAGTTTTTTTCGAGGAAAACATCAATGGGAGGTCTAGGTATTGCAAGGTCTGAGATATTAATAACATAGTTAATTTTATGACAAAACTAACACAATACGTACATAAAATAGATTTTTAGTTAAATAAACTAATTATAAGTAGAATGGTCTGAATCTTCTTTAAACTTTCGCTAATCTATAACCCTTTGATATAGAGTACATTTTTTTAATGTAAAGGTACTACTGTTTACTAGACTGTACAACCCTGTTTACTAGAGCGTTGTAATTTGTCTTAGAATTTGTTTTTCGAGTTTTAAAACCGTGAGAGACAAAGATGATAAGAATTCATTGCTTTGTAACAAAATAAATTAATGATCACTTTTAGGCCTCAGTAACATGAGAATCGCATGCAGAAAAACTTCTGATCTAAATTCAATGTAACAGTCACTGTGTCCTAGTTTTTCGACGCCAGTGTTACCTTGGAAATTTATATTACATGTATATGTCAGAATTTTTATTTTCGTGCTACATTTTAACTTTTCAAACAACTTCTTTTTAAACCCAAGTTACCAAGTCGTTAGAGAAATACAATTATTTTATTTCCATTTTATCTACAATCTATTTGATTTAGTGATTTAACAATCGTTCACCTTATTGACGAACGTGCTAACTGTTAGGACATATTATAGTTCATCCAGTAAATTCGTTGAAAGCGTAGTGTTGATAAATTATATTACTGAGTCTATACAAAGCTTAATACTCTTCTATCGTATAGCTCTTAATAAAAGTGTGATTATTTAACCAATGTTGTAAGAGAGTTTCTATTTCTGGCCATACTTAAGAGTGATTCAATTTCAAAGCTCTTACCGCGGCCATTCACTAGTTTTTCACGTCGCAAGAGATTAGGAGTTCAATAAAAAATGTACAATGGTCGCTATTTCTGATTACGGACGCCGGATTTGGATTTTACATTCACCATAATCGTTTGTTACTTTTTATTCGACTATAAATGTGCATTGTACAATGCACTGTCAAAGGTCACAACGCAAATAAGTAACGCGCACACAATGTTGCACCGGGAGCGACTGAAAATTACAAATTTATTTATGAAAATGGACTACAATAATAACGTAAGTGGGTACCTATTATTTCGACCGACATATAAAATTATCTTTTCTATTGATTGATCGGTAACCACAATGCATAGTAGGAACGTACTAGAATACAAAACGAACAAAAATATCGACAAATTATGTAGACCAAGTGCTCAAAGGACGAGTATCTTAATTGTATGCATATAATACTAAAAAAGTATTTACCTTGACATATACTTATTTTTATTATAGTATATATTTTACGGTGAGTGACAACCACTAATTATACGTTTATTGGACAGGACACCTATAATATGGTTGTTGCATATTTCCATTGCCAATGATGAGTCATCCAGTCCCCGGCGTCGTCATATGACGTATAATCTTTGTCATCTCAGAAAAAATGGCGTGTGGACATTTTATACGCAGTAGACATACTCGTTTCGTAGTTATGTAGTACGTGCCTCCTACACGTGACGGTTATTGTTTACTCCGGACGACTCCCAGCTATCTGGTAGAAGTTCAAATAAATTATATTAATCTTGTTGACATTGTAATATTGAGAGTTTAAAAGAATCTCTGCCGACATGCACTTGGCCTGCGTTGCACAGACTATGGCCTCTTTGTGGGAGGAGATCCGTGTCCACGAGAGAAATGATGATGATCAGGATGATAATTATCAAAACTATTTACTTGCTGTTAACAATGTTAAAAATGGCATGCAGTAACATTGTTTTCAGATACATGTTTGAAACGAACCACATCTCTTCGCGAGCGAGGACTTGCGCTCTACAAATACTTTGTACTGTTTTTGATATACATAATATGTGGCCTTGCGGTTTAAAATGTAAGTTTCTCATTAATACGTATTATCAATGCCGTTCATTTTTAAATATGTCCTCATAAGTAGGAACGTGTAGTTATATGAAACTTTAAATATCAAAGATTTTAATTAAAGTTATTATTATATCATCACTCCAGGTCCTCCCGGGACAGGCAGAAAGCACCAAGTGCTATATATCTTATACACGTAGACGTGACGTGTTTCTTCTACACTTATCACTGTCTTCACTCACCAATTACGGACACGAACTTTCCCAACATTCAATAAAAAAATAAATAATCAACCCATTTATCATTCCACTGTTGGAATATGGATCTCCTCTCAACATTCAATGGTTTTTAATAATGTTATGAAATGGCGAGACGATAATTTATTATAAGGATATTATTAAAATAATGAAGTAACAATGTCCGTACTGAATCAAAATAATCAAAAACAATATACTAGTTGGAGAAATGTTGTAGATGTCTTGTAGATGGGTAAATATTAGAAACAATGAAGAGGCAATAAGTTGACAATAACGTTTCAAAATACCCCGCTGTTATTAAAATTGTATTTTTTAAATCATACATCTGTGCCATCACAGAAAATTTCTTAGATTGTTTTAATTGTTATACATCGTTACATCTGGTTCCTTACGGTGTAGGCAGAGAGCACGGAGTAACCAATTTCTCTATTCTTATACATATGATATGTTTCTTCTACATTCATCACTGTGTTCATGTATTGAAGAATATTCTTTATATTATAGAACCATATATATATTAGTTTTCCTCAAGTGTATTTCCACAAACTTCAGGGAGTTTTGTGTAATGCTTTGAAGCATCCGGGACTTTATTTTTATCAGAGTTTCACTATACAAAGAAGAGGGAATTCGTTCATGAGGTCTTGTTTATTTTCTTGAAATCTTAATACATTCATCCTGTTTCCAAGTAAACTACGTCATATATATGTATGTATATGAACATATATACATATGAATAGACATGCGCATTTATGTGTACATATGATATCTTTACTAATAGAATAGGATCGTGCCAAGTCAGGTACGGGGTAGACAGAGAACACAGAGTGCCAAATATTTTTATCCTTGCAGGTTAGATATTTTTCTTTCATGTTCAACACTCGCTTTATATGGGTTTTGGAGACTAGAGCCCTTCATCAGCCAGTAATTCACTCAATTTCTCAAAATAGATGAGTCTTAGTGTAGTTTATGTAAACAACACCACACCTGTATTTATCTCAAGAGATAGGCAGAGGAGGGTAGTACATTCACGTTTTGTCCGTCATGTTGTACGTCATATGTTTATATAATATGTAGATATGAATAGCTATGCCCATGATTGCTTTTTATAATATATCGCACTTATAAGAACCAGCAGTTTGTTAATAATGACTTCTTGAAATGACAGCGCTATTAAAAACGATTACACTGTAAACAGATACTCGTATATTGTGTACTTACGTTACTTCATACAATATTAAACATATATTATTATAACATAGCGTCATCTACCCTACGTAGGCTGAGAGCACCGAGCTTCAAATATCTTACAGATTTTCAGATTCTTTCAGATCTGCTGTGCTTCTTCCACATTCATCACTGTCCTATTTGTATAAGTTAAATGTTCCATATAAGTGTATATATTCAATTAAAGATTTTTTTTATGAAACAAAAAGATCTTAATAAACATATACACGTATATGTATAATGTACATATATAAGATAATATATGTTAACAGCGATAATATTAAATAGAGCTGTTAGATATCCGCCACGCTGCGCCACTGGCCCTGACCCACAAACGATCGTTGCCCATCACTCGTGTCACTATTATTTGAATGACATAATTCAGTTTTTGAATAATATTTACATTATACACCGCATTACACTTTGCGTTGTATCGTATTATCTTTCCTTTGTACTGATATGGTATGTGTAAATTTATTTATTTAAGTGTGCATAAATATATTTCTTATTTTGAGAGGAGGCTACTTTTCCGCAGTGGATCGATAAATGGTTGATGGTGTTAATAATGATGATGATCATATGCATATTAGTTAAATATCAATCTCAATTATTTAAAGGCAATTAATTTTATATCTAATATTTGGACATTTTCGCTGGACGCTATCAGAAACACAATAGAGTGCTCAGAAACGTTCCAGCAAGAACTCTTTGTCACGGTCCAATTAAACAAGGTTCTGGGAGCGGGTCGCGAGGGATTCGGTTACAGTTAGCAGTCAATTGTTTGGACCCTCCAGCAAATTAGACAATCGGGACTGAATAGATTCAGAAACATGTATTAACTTTAGTTCGAGTACTCAAGGGCTGAAGTACACATCGTCCTTAGTTAAACGAAACGTGCTTGTATGAGGAGTGTGGTGAATCCAGAAGAGACACATCAGGTCTGTAAGGATAGAAATATTTAGAGCGTGGTGCTCAATGCCTACCCGGTAAAGGATCTGGCGTTACAATATACTAATAATTCTTTCTAAACATAATATTACGCCTGTAACCCCCGAAGAAATAGGCAGAGGAGTGTAAAACACGCCGACCTGTAACCAGCTACGTTTACGTCCCACAACAGAATAGGCGGGGAGTCTAATTCTTTCTAACATGCGTGATATGAAGTTGTTGTATTTTTCTATTGTTCTCTACCAAGCCCCCTAAAGAACTCGAGTTCTTTAGGGGGCTTGGAAGGATTTCGTCGTTAGGTTACAGTAGGGCAGTAATGTAGGGTCACGGTCTTCGTCCCGTAAGAAATAAGCTACCATTTATAAACAGTAGCTCTTTTTCACGAAATTTAAAGTTTTCTTACTGTCGTACTTACTTTGACAAGGAAACAAAAATGAATTTGTTCCAATTATCACAATATTAATTTAAAAAGATTAGAAGGATATTATAATCTGTAAATCGTTAATAAAAATCATTCAGTCCCTAAGTCCCGGATTTTATCCCTAGTTTTTTTCGAAAAGCGTATAATACGGTACTTAAATATGTAGGTGTAGAGAACTGTCAGGAGAAGAATAGTATCGAAGAAAGGGTGACGGAGGAAACTAAATTCTTATCGAAATATATATTTTTTTATATCCAATAAAGGCCGTGTCAACCAGGAGGCCATGACCAAGAGCTCCAATAATATATTTAAATAGAAAGGTGAACTACTTCTAGTTATATGACTCAATTTAAAGCCAAGCTAGGTATTTGATAGTTCACTTTCAACTTGGATAATATTGACACTCACTTCGTAGTAGCTACTACAGACTCTCACCTTACCATTGTAGGGGATTGAGTGATACAGAGTGCCATTAGGCAATAAACTCACTCTTTCCGCCTTACTTTTGGGTTAACGATATAAACTAGATAAGGAAATAAAAAGAACACGGAGTTACTATAAAATACATTAAAACCAGATATCGAAAACCGAAAATACTCCTGCTGGCCGAAAATTACTTGCCTTTAAAGTATCATTATATATATTTTACAAATAGGACCAATTGTGAGAACTAGTAGATATCGAATTATCTAGAACTTTCCAGATGCAAAAATTGAAAGGTGGAGTAGTGGATTTGTAAAACGTAAACAATTCAATATTAAATATCTGTATGTCTACGATGGAAGATGAAATTTTGCATACAAAAACATTGGCAATGATACAAGTTAAGAAGAACAGGCGAGAGTTATAATTACTCCAAGTAAGTTTATATTCTCATAAGCGTAATTGCGAGTTTCTATATTGAGTTGCGAAGTGCCACGAACAGATGGCACCGCGTGCATATAAGCAAAGTTTAGTTAGTAATCTCCGCGCCGCATACATTCCCTCTCACGTGCGCAATTATGGTATACATCACGAGAAATGGGACAGCGAAATTGTTTACGTATGTTTATAATCACGACATTGTTTTAAAAGGGCTGGAAAACGGAAGCTTAATAATGGCCTTTTTTCTATAGGAACATTTAATTGACGTGAAGATATTAGGTATCAAATTTTTTCACTATTAGGTATTTGTATGTGTTAGTACAGGTCGCAAAATATACAATAAGTTGTGAACTCTTATATAATAGTATATAATAATAATCGACCCATTAACATTTCACTGTTAGAATATGGGTCTCCTCTCATATTGAGAGGGTTAAGGCCGTCGTCCGACGCTGGCCAAGTGTGGGTTTGCGGACTTCACACACCTTAGAATTATTGTTTTTTTTTTATAAATTCTAAGGCGTGCAGGTTTCCTCACGATGTTTTCCTTCGCCGTTAGCAAGTGATATTTAAACTTAAAACGAACTTTTGTAAAGAGGTGCGCGCCATGGATTTGAACCCAGGACCCCCGGAGTGAGAGGCTGAATTCTTAACCACTAGGCTATCACTGCTTATAGTATGGTGTATTATTATTATTATATTTTCACGCCAGGTCTCTTAGGGGTTAGACAGAGAGCAACGATTTCCAATTACATATACGAGTATCTTTGTGTTTATAGATGTGACATGTTTCTTCTGCAACTATTACAATAAGTGTGGCTATATGGAGATCGGACTATTGCAATGTTATTAGACAGGCGTCATGTAATGTAGAAGCATGCTGTCCAGTGAACGTTAGATAGTGAAACGGTGACGTGGTATGTAGCAGGGAGGCAGGCCAGTTTGCACAATTACCTATTACATGGGACCGTGTGACGCGACGTCGATGACATAGCGCAACTGGAGATTGTAATATATTGCCAAGGACCCTAGGAGTCACCTTAGATGTTGACCGTTATCATTATTATTATTATTTTTGATGTTGACTCGCCTATATCAGCAGTGGACTGAGACAGGTTGATGACGTGGGCAATAAAATTTTTAATTTTACATAACTTCAGGCTATGTAAAATTAAAACCGTAGGTGACGGCGGGTGACGGCCGGTGATGGTGGGTGACGACGGGTGAGTGCGGGTGACGACGGGTGACGGCGCGGCACGGCGCCGCAAGGTCAGCACACACGTCACAATCTAACCAGGTCATTAGTAACCCTTCACTAAGACGTACGCTCCGGGACTTTGGCACGGACCACGCATTCGTTGCTAAATACTTCTATTGCAGTTATAAATGAATCGAATCAAATATCATAAAAGTGCCTACCTAAATAGAGCGACTTAAATGTTACGAAAAATGCGTATTAATGATCGGGGTTCGTAAAAAGGACAATAGGAAAACCTATTATTATGAAGACCAAAAATGATTAGCATATCATAAATCCCTTCATCGTTTAACTGTCAGATGGTTCAACGGATCTCCTGTCAGAATGAGAAGGATTAAGGTCATACTCTGCTACGTTGGCCAGGTGTACCATATTACACCATACTAAAATTAAACATATATTTTTAGACAATTCTAATTAGAACCGGACAGTTAGTTTTGAAGATGAACCTATTTATACATTAGATTGCGGACACGACGAGAAGGGCTACGCACAGACAGACTTGGCTCAGCTCGGCGACCTTCGTTTCAATAATATTTTGCGTTGACTTATTTATAGAACAGTATTTTACAATTAACTCATCAAAGTCATTATTCTTCTTCACGTCAGCAAATTCATAACCCTTGGTGACAGATCTCGCCTCGAGTAAAGAGCGTTAAGGCGATAGCCGACCAAGCGGGCGAAGTGTGGGTTGGCAGATTTCATACGCCTAATGGAGCATTCTTAGCTATGCAGGGATTTGACCCGGATATATGTACCGGCTTAACATACGTATGTTTTTTGGAATGGTTTAACTAGGAGTTCGCGGCTCTGCAATTGGCGGGAGCTCATGAAGAGGGAGCCTTGTATAGTTCCAAAATTAGTCGAACCATTCCGGTATCTTATTGACCTTACTTCTTACTTACTTACAGATCTAAGGAAAATTGACTCATACGTTTGTCTATGCCCTTCCATAAATTTAATTTTGAATCTCATTAGCCGTTCTGGCTAAACGTAAAATCCCAAAACAATTTTTAAAAACCATCGCTTCAATTTTGTTAATTAAGCAAGTACTATCTACTTACTCGTCATTATTTATTTATAAACAATACTAATATAACTAAAGTAAATTCGTTATATAAGTACCTATTAAAGAAAAATGTGTGACACATTCTCGTTCAAAGTTTTCCTATTAAACGTACGCGGAATTAATTAAACTTGATGAGCCATAAAAGTGACACAAGACACGATTATGTAATAAAGTAATAGATTAATATCATATAAAGAATGCTTCGTAGAAAAAAGATAATTACATTTGCGCACTTGGCAATTTAAATGCCAAGAAGGCGACTGAAGATTTTCGCGGGACTGCTGTGGTTAGGAATTGATGCTGACTTCAC
>DWJK01000633.1:0-20815 GCA_018248815.1 Croniades pieria auraria
AAATCCAATACATTTACGAGATACATGTATTTTTAAAAATCTCATGAGAATCGAGGGGGATTTGAAAAAAATTTTACTATATCTCACCAGGGAGCGAGGGCGGGTCAACGAACACGTTAAGTCACCACACGTTATTAATGGACACCCCCGTAACAGTTTAAAGTACTTCTATGCACCCCGAGGTTCGGGTACTAATCCGTTCCAGGCCAAGGAAAAGGAGTAATATGAATGAATTCGAGCAGAGCTACCGTACAAATGAAAGTTTGGAGCGATAGACGCGTGTCCGTGTTGCAGCGACGAGCACGGAGGCGGGCGGCGAGGCGGGCGGCGAGGCGGCGGCGGGCGCGGAGGGCGCGGAGGGCGCGCGGGGCGCGGAGGGCGCGGAGGCGGCGGCGCCGCGCGCGCCGGCCGCGCCGCTGCCCGTGCGTACCGCCCGGAGCTGCCGCTGGCGAGCGGCACGCCTCCGCCTATACGTCTGCATCGGCGTTGACGCTTGACGCTTGAGCTTCGAGAACGATGTTTCATATTTGATAAAACATCGCTCGTGTATATTTTGTTCTCGGAACTATCTGGAATTACTACCGAAATTTAGATGACCTTCCGATTACTTGGAGGAAACGTTATTCGCCCTCTTCGAAATATCCCAAGTGTTCTATAATATGTCGTTTTCATTTTCCAGACCACGACGACGAAGCCTATAGTGATAGGTGGACAGCAGCCGAAGCTGTTAATAGCGGGCCAGGCTGGTGGAAAACCATTATTATTATCAGCACAAAACTTAATCAACACTTCAGCAGTAATTCTGCAGGGTGGCGGCAAAGCTGTGTTATTACAAAACATTAAACCTGTAAGTGATTCCTTGAGTATTTTCTACTATATAAGAGTCTATAGACAAACCTTTCAAATGAGTCCTCGCCTGCGCGGTATAGGGGCGCGGGGGTACGGCGACAAAGGGGACTGAGAGAGGTGCGGGCGGCGGGGGCACTTAGTGTGATATACTCGAGGCGAAATGCGCACTAGACATCTTAAGATATGTGACGTCCAGTGGTTAACGGTGAAGAAGTGGTTATTTTTGTATACATTAATGTATTTTTTGTATACGTTAATAATTATTTAAATAAAAGTTTATTGATAATGATACAAAATTCGAAGGAACTAACTATAAGCTATGTAGGTATGTAAATAGAATATTTGGTAATAAGCTATTGTACTATCTATAATATAGAATAATCAATCATCAAAATTATAAATCAATCACTTATGTCCATATCAATATCAGTGGAACTTGATTCTTCACTTTCAAAGCAGCCATCATCGGAATCATCAGAGTCGTCCTGAGTGTTAATAATAAAATCAACAGCATCATCCCGAATCTCATCATGTTTGCAGTATTCGTCCTCGATTTTAACTACATGGTTAACACAATGGTCCCACTTTCCTACGGAATATTCAGCAAATAATCCGTGTAATGTAGTTTTTTTTTGGTCCAAATTAGAATCGATAATTTTTTGTGCTAATTGTCCCTTAATATCATCCCAGACCAACTCATTAGGGTTCAGGTCTGGGTGGTATGGAGGCAAACGCAACACTTCATGTCCATTTCTTATTGCAGTAAGTTGTCCTTTCTAAGCTCATCATCAAAAGCCACATCATGTCATCGTAACCATATTTGCATAACTGCCTTGGGAGAAGGCATAGTCGGCTTTTTTTCTTCTCGAACCGAATGATAAGCTGCGTTATCCATCACGATGATAGAATTAGGTGGTGTATTAGGCATTAGGTTTTCATTTATCCATTTACTGAAATTCACAAAATTCATAGAATAGTGATAATCACCTGTTTTACAATTGGATTTAAATATCACAAGTGCTCCACCTACAAATCCAGTTTGACCTCTACAATGTACGATGATCAAACGGTTCCCTTTACCGATATGAGATAGTACGCCATGTTCATCCTTGGATTGCCAACATTTTGAAACGTTTTGTGACGTATTTACATAAGTTTCGTCAAGATATAACATGTATCTTCCTTCCCTACGATATTTTTTAATAGCCTTTCGGTATTTCCACCTCCACGATGTTATATTTGGTCATTTAATAAGGATTTTCCTGTTAGAACTGCATTTCGTAAATTCAAAACCTAGGTCATATAACAACAGCCTTAAATATTCTCTGCCGTAGTGTAATATATTTTCTTCTCTAAGTACAGCGTTCAAAGTTTTCAGAGTAGGTATTTTTTTATCAATTGTGTAAAACTGAGTGACTTTTCTTCTTACCATTCCTTTTGTGAAATTGTCTATTTCCACTCTTTTTTTACGGACCTGTTTTGATTTTCTCGGTGATTTGAATCTGTCATTTTCTTTCAATAATTTCCCTTGTTGTACAATTATAGATACACTTTTTTCCGATAGTCCAGTAACTTCTGCTACGGTTTTGTTTAAAGGTATGTCTTGTTGATATTCAATAGAATTTGGGTCCAGTTTCTTTTTTCTAAAGTAATCGTATACGTTAAAAGTCATTTGCTTGCACTCACTATTAATTATATGTCCGAAGATATTTCGACTCATCTTGAGAATGTAATCCCATGTATAAGTTTTACAAAGTGTCCGCAACAATTAACACGTATCATCGCTACCCGTGTAGCGAGCGAAATGAGTTAAAACAAAAATGCGCCTGCCGCCCGCACCTCTCTGTCCCCTTTGTCGCCCCGCGCCCCTGTACCGCGCAGGCGAGGACTCATTTAAACGGTTTGTCTATAGTAACTCAATAAATTCTTAAAGTGTAAAAGAAGTAAATCCTTTATTTTTTTTTTAAATTAGGGCAAAAAATCAAAATTTCACCAAGATTATCATAAAAGTAACTATTATTTACAATATATATAATGTCATTTTTTTTCATATATTTATCATTATGTATTAGTCAAAATATGTACTCACCAGATAAATACATCAATAGTAAAAAAAATACATAATTTATTATTTACACCATATTTATTTCTTTCACAGATAATAAATATTAGGTCTATAAAAGAGATAAAATATAACAAATGAAATCTTTTGAGACTGTCTTTTAAAATGAGAACTGATATACAACTAGAGACTTCGCTAATAAAGGGTTAACAACAAATGAGAAAAAAGTCAACAGGAAAATTTCTCCCAAAACAATAAGATGAGGAATATAATACAAGTCTGTATAAATTACAGAGATGCTTGACAGCAGGAAAAATATTTCTTTATTACTTCATTACAGGCATGCGATAGATTTTTTTATGTGTTCCAATAATCATTTTTAAATCTATCAATAAATGTTTTAATTTTCAAAAAGTTTTTCACTTAACACATTGAACGCCAACTCGGTCCGTTCTTGACCTATTACTGTTACTATTGACCGACAACAAACTTTTCCTTAGGTCAAGCAAAAAATACAGTTTTATCCTAATTTAGACCAAGACTTTTTTTTAAATTAAATATTGATATCTAATGTCCGAATGTATGTTAAGATATTAAATGTGGGACAGCAGAGACCGAAAGGGGGCCAGGACATGACATAGCAGTCGTTCGTACACCGCGGCGGATATTTCGCCGCATGGATACAAGACTACGGGCCTCGAGGTTCCCCTCTTTACCCGGGCGGTCTCGGGGGGTCAACCGCCCCCCGGTGATCTCTCCCCGTGTAACTGACGATGTTTTGGTCAATGGTCGTCACACGCCGACCATCGATGCTAGATGACATCGTCCAACCCCTCCAGCTCCCACGGGAGCGGGCGGCCGTCAGGAGGACGAGCGTGCAAGGACGCAAAGCCCTTGAGGTGGGCATGAGGCCCATTGTCGGCTCGGTCGTACATCAAACTTTTCAAACTGTGTACCTTACCAGGACATACATGCAGAATCAATATATACGCTGGTAATATAATTTACTTCAGCTCGGAGAAATTCACTGCTAAACACAGGCCTTTAAAATTTAACGCCACAAGTTTTACTCTTTGTAGTTGTAATTGTTGTTTGTTTTTTTAAGTCCTTTACGTTTTTCAAAAACCATTTGAATTTAGAGTAACTAAAGGGCCACGCGAGTCAACGAATATGGAATTAATTTGATAGCACTGCCCTACGGCCTATAAGAATGGATCGAAAACACTAGTAAAACGCGGTGAGCGCTGACCGTCACGGCCTGAACAAAAAGATGCATTTTTTCCTGGCGTTCAACGTATTAAAAAGAGTCTATTATAAAATAAAACTGTCCTAATATAAAGGGAAATCTCAAAATTATCTTTAAAATATATATCTTTCAGAAAAGATATTATCTATTTATCCTATTCTTTTCTGTCTTCCTCCCAGTTGGTATTAACTACTTTCCAGTTGTTAAACAGATCCCAATAGTTTAATTACATGAACTGATAACATAGTGGCAGTGCTGGCTGGCAAATCATCATTCAAACATGGACTTTATACAACTACTAATGATAATAACTGCACTGTGCATAGAAGGCAAACTAAAAAAACCCGCCATTGAACAGTTCTTTACCGAAATCAATAACATTTAATTTTAACAGTTGCAATTTGCATTAAGGTTATTTGTAGTCACTCACAAACATCTTTTCTAACAAAAATTATCTATGTACAAAAATGGCTTTGATAACTTTTCATTATCTTAAAATATAGTCTCATTAGCCTTGATAACCCATAACAATCCCATAGATTCTCCCTGTATATAGTAGAAGCAAAAGGAACGCTCGACCACATCACTCTAATATGACTTAACAGTCCTTTAAAATTGCTACTTAGCAATTAAGGTCAACTAAAGTCAAATCGGTTCCAGATTTCTTAGAAGCAACCAAACTAGGCATTGCCTAATGTAAAATATTACAAATATTTTGATCTGCAGCCTTGCGCTTGTACAAAAAATTACTCTGTTAGTATTTTAAGGCCAAAATCAGTTTTAAATTAGATGTAATAAGATGAAAAACAATCAAAACATGTATATAACGTTTCGGCAAATCCCCCTAGCATTTAGCTATACACCCATTAAAATATAAACATTAAAAATACCAACCAACAATTCTAAAAGAAACTAAATACAAAAATGCTCTTAATGAGAGTGGACCAGGAATATTCCATATGTATTAACCAAACGGAGGCAAACAATTTTGAACCTTGAACTGGTGGCGGCTTATTCGGCTTTCCTTAACGCTCCTCGGGCGCGCCAAGCCTTCAGCAAATTGTAGGAAAAGTATAATTGAAAAAAATGGACTTGTGACCCGAGCAGGACAAAAGCATACCACAGCAGGCCATAGGGGTAACCCTGGAAAAATATAATAATAATAATCAATATCTTGGGACATATCAACACACAACCAAGTGCAGACTGAAAACCAGTGCCGTGATTCACTTTCGCGGCTTAGCTGAGTCCGTACCTATTTGCGGTGCACGCGGTTGCAGCACAGACCAAAGTTTTTATAATAATCTTAATTTCTTGTTATTTTATTGTACTTTTTATTTTGCAGTGTTTTTTGTTTTTCTATCTCTTTTTGTCTCTTTATGCTGTATGTAACTGCGTATCACGCAAAATAAACATATTTTCTTTATTTCTTTCTTTCAACCATCTCATCCCAAACTTAGTGGAGCATGTGTTATGTTAACCAGATAAACGTAACATCACGCCGGTAATCCCCGAAGGGGTAGGCAGAAGAGTGTAGTACAGTCCCAAATTTCACCAGTTACGTTTAACTCCCATGGACTAGGTGGTGAGCCTATTGCCATACACCGGGCGCAATTCCAGAGTTCGAGTCACTACTAGAAACTCTAAATTAGGACAATCAAATAGTACCCGACCCGGGATTCGAACCCAGGACCTCCCGAACGGTAGTCGCGCCTACAATCGCTCGACCAACGAGGCAGTCAGATTAACCAGATAACTATAAAATTAATTATAATTATATAATACATACAAATACAGGCATAGATGTATACTTAAATAGTCTTTTTATGTACACTTAGCAGCAGAACAAGTATTTCTGCTCATCATACAAATAATTGTCCTGAATTTGAATTAAACTGAGGACACCTAGTTAGGTAATCAGTTAAATTTTAAATTTATTTTAACCAGCCAGCCAGACAATTTTTAAAAGTTACATGACATAAAATTAATGTATCATGCAAATACTGGATGACCAGAGGATCGAACCCGGAATATTTCGATCGGCAGTCACGCTTGCGACCATTCGAACGAGACATTCATAATGATACTTTGGTATTTTCATAAACACAGCCTACACATAGTCATATTTTACACTGTCACAGTTACAGTTTGCACCGACCTGCCACAAATGAATATCGGGCTCCTCGTCTTCATCGTCCCTGGACAGGTAGCGCCACACATCACCACAGTAGTGCAGCACACAATACAGTAGCGGGCCGAAGCCCAGGGCGCATATACCATACATATACCGCCGCAAATATTTGATATTATTGCGCTTGGTTGCTGACAAGCCAAGGAAGGAGAGTAGTAGGGACAAACACCAGATGTACTCCCACCAGAGTGGCTACAAATAATAATAATAATAAAAATTTTGTACATCATAAAAAACACTTAGATTTGTACAATTAATTTCTGGCCTTATCACTAATAAGATATATCTTCCAGACCCCCATCACTATAGTAGCTAGTCATTTGGAGACAAGGGCAAGGACAATTAAAAAGAGGGAATATAAAAGTATATCAATAAATAGAGGCAAAACTCCAATCAGACAGTAAAGAGTGTTGTAACTTTGTAGTATATAAGCCAGACACAGTCAGAAGGAAAAAGAATCAAATCAAAGCAAAAACTATGTAGTGTAGTAAATATGTGTAGTATGGGGCAGCTGAAAGTTAATTATGCTTCTTAACATCAAAAGTTGACATAATCATATTATCACACTGGTAATTCCCCTGAAAGGAGTATGTATAGGAGTGTAGTACTCACACTTTTTATCAGTTTTATATCAGAGCCTATAACAATACACAGCATGCAAATCCAGAGTTACTAATTGGTATTTCAAATTGGAAAAAACTCAATAATATTTTGCCCAACCCAAAGATGTAATCCAAGATTTCTTATTCAACTGTAGTGATTGGAATGAGGCAGTCAAATAGAAAGATGATGTTCAATTATATACTATTCATCAAAAGGTGAAACCATTAATCTAACCTATGTAGGTTTTATCATTCATAGATTCCATAGTTGTTTATAAACTGTGATCTAAGATACACTGTGATCTGTTACTATAAGAAATACATATAATTGTGCTGTAATTATGAGTGTGTGTGTGTGGACAGATGCAATATATTAGTCTGACATACCTGTGGTATCTGCAGCTCCTCAATCTCCAATATAAATATGTCAAGTTTATCCAGGATATCTGCAGAGAGCTTAGCCAGCATCACCAGAAATAGCACATGATGGAAGAACACACAGTACTTGAAGCGGGATTTGTTCAGCGCACTGCAAGGTTGAATATGCAAGGAATTTTAGTACATACCATATATTCGTGCCAAGTCCCTTACACGGTAGACAGAGAACATAGAGTGACAAAAATCCTTGCGGACCTACCGTGTTTCAGGAATGTTTAATAAATTGAAAATAATATTATGGTTTCTTACTGATACATTAAAATACCATGTCTTCAAGGCACCTCAGTTCACAAAGGCACAAACATTCATATTTCAAATCTGTGCTCAGCAGTATTTAAATCCTAACCCTTCTGTGTGGTTAATGCCACATTTACAGTTGTGCAAAATTGATGATTATAAGGTTGGATATACTTTAACTCATTCAAAACTCATTGCACACCATGTGTATAATTGATATCCAAGGCTACAAGACAGCTTGCACACCATATGTGCAATAACAGTAACGTGCGATTAATTGTGAGTAATTCTGAATATACTAGTAGTTAAAGTAAAGTTTTTCTTGAAGTAATGAAATCTGTAAAGTACAGGAAAACAAAATTTGGCATTGGTTTAATTTTTTTAACTTTTTACTACATTCAAAAAAATTTCTTTGCATTATATTCAGCATTTTTTATTTATTATAAGCAAAATAACAATTTTATATTATCAAACTATTTTTGAAACAAATGTTTATAAATATTTTAATGATGTATTTTCATTTTACCTTACAGTGCACACATGGTGTTCAATCCTCTCCTCATATTAAAAAGTTCTAAGGAACAAGCTGCACACTCGGTGTGCAATGATGGTATTTATATGAATTCACTTACGAATTGAGTGATTTCCATAGTAACAATGGAATTTTTATTAAAAATGAACAAAATGAAGAAAAAAAATTCACTCCTGGGGACTGTGTTCGAAAAAATCGTCATCTTGAATGGGTTAAAGAATATCCTATTGCTTGGTGGCAGAAATAGAAAATTATATATATATTAATTATGTGGCAGAAATAGAAAATTATATATATATTAATTATATAATATATCAAAAAAGTACATTTAGTGATAGGTAGACACGACTGCAATGTGAGATGCTAATGAAAAAGGTACTACAACCTTTCTCAGGCAGATTTAATTTGCAGGCAACATATTTGAAATTAATAGAAGTACATACACCTTCTTGCTGCAGTAAGGTTTGATTTCAAGCACAAACATTTAATAACATATCAAACAAATATAACAGATCTTAAATAATATATCAAATGAAAATATATAAGAATCAAAGAGAGTAGGTTAAGAATAGGTACATTGAATTCATGAAATATGAATAAAAATAATTATAAAATAGATAAGACAAAGATTGTGAGGAAACCTGCAATTCTAAGGCTTTACCAGGTTTTTTAAGGTATTCAAATTCTAATAACCCAAACCGGGCCAGGGTTTTAGACCAAAACCATTAATGATGTTAATGACCATCTCCAATGAAATCAGCTTTACAAGAAAAAAATTACAACTTATATTAAATGTTAAAGCATTCTATATCATCTTTTATATTGTAAGCAATAATAAAAGTAAGAGTCAAAGACAGTATGTTGCCATCTTGCCATTGTTACCATATTATGATACAACCACATTCCACTCTGTGCTCAGTCCTACATGGAGCACCAATGATACCACTTTCACAACCTGCAGAAATGCACATTTTCACTAAATATAAGTACTCTTATTTGAAATTATTGAGTATTAATCCCGAACATATGGCTGATGGTCAACTAAAAAAAATTGGAAACTTTTCGTCACATATCTGTTAATTGTTATATAAAAATGTTTAATCTGTGTACTGCAATATTTTAGATGCGCTTATTATAGCAATAAATCGAAAGGAAACTATGTCGCTATAAATTGCCCACGTTTAAATAAACGGCGGGAAATCTATTCTCTATCAATTGCTTTTGTCTAAAAATAATTTGACGGAACTTGATGAAATAATGTCGTCTGTCACACCCCGGAGCCACAGCACCCTCTGACCAATCTATAGGAATAAAAATACTTCTCGAACTCACCTTAACTGATATTGAAGAGCTATTTTCTCCCTATGTTCGAAGTCAGCACCGTTCGTCCCTGTCACCATAATACCACCTCTTGAAGCCATTTTATAAATAAAAATCTAATAAAAAACTAAAGCTAAATAGTCTTCGTGTCTTTCGATATTCACTCGAATCGTCATTCAGTTAAAACCCTGTTTACAATCCACTATTTTCGATCAAACCATTACTGCACACCACATCTGCCAAACGTAATTGAATCGAGCTGGCGGAATAAAATACCAAAAATGCCAACGTCTCAAGGTTTATTCGTTCTGAAATTGCAGTCCAACAATAGAAATTTACAAAACTCGTAAATAATGTTTATAAGTGACCGGTTTTGTCACAAGTTAAATTAACATGATTTGAAATAAACATTACCTTACTGCCTAATACAACTAACATTATGTAGTTACCGTTTAAAATTTTAAATTATATTCAATTACAGATATAAAAAACAATTTGAATATGTCAACAACTGACAACGATTCCAAAGACTTCAGGTAACAGGTTTGCGCGGGAAACTTTAAACAAGGGTGATCATGGCAGCCTAGGCGATTGAAAAAACGTTCTCTGCGATCGTAAGCTCGCATGTTCAACGTGACGATTATACCCAATAGCCCCTCGGGTTAGGTCTATGTCCAGATGTGCAGTTTGGACTGATGATGATGATGATTAAGGGAGATATTCTAAAGCAGCATTATTTTTTACAAATGTCATTAGTGATATTAACTGTCCGTAAGCTCGAATGAATGGATAAAATCCAAATTGACTTTCAAGATTTGATACCTGAAAAGACCTGAAGTCTCGACATAGTTTCATTTTTACGTACTCACAATAGCAAAACGGTTAAAAGACTTACATAACATTTAACTGAAGCTTCTTTTCATGGCATATTCAATGTGATGACACTGTTAAGTATACGTTGCCAACCTAAAGTATATATACCTACGCGTTTTGTATTAACATAATATGTTCTATGTTTATATAGGTACACACGCACGCACTTGTGTCCGTGCGTGCGTGTGTGTGTATATATGTATTTTGTACTTATGTATTGAAATCAATTTGACCCCTTTCCAGTAAAAATTTTGCCTAATGTAGAGAACCAATGACAATTTAATATTAGGTCTTTACATATGAAATTAACGTTCTATACGGAGAAAATGAAATGAAAAAAAATTATGAAATGACATATTTAATCAATCGAAATATTTACCAATCATTACTATCTATACACTTTCACCATTTCATACGTAGTTCATTGATTTCTTTGTTGAAAATATTGTTCGAGCGAGAATCAACAAATTCTTTGACGGCGGTTTGGACTGCCTCATGGGAGTTGAATTTTTTCCCTGGTAAAAAATTATCCAAATGCTAAAAAAATAGTAATCTGAGGGAGCACAGTCCGGGGAGTATGGTAGGTGTCCGAGATATTCCAACCGCGGACCGTTTAATTTAGCAATCGTCTGTATTGAAGTATGGGGTCTAGCGTTGTCGTAAAGCAGCAGTGGACTGGAGCAATTGACTAATCTCGGTTGTTTAACGGCTGGCATTTCCATCATGATTTCCAATTGTTGACAGTACACTTCTGCAGTAATCATCTGGCTAGATCTTAGGAAGCTATAGTGTATGACACCAGCATTAGACCACCAAACGCTCACCAGTACCTTTTCTGAGTCAACTTTCCCTTGGGACAGGATTTGGCCGGTTCACCTAGGTTAAACCATTGTGATGAGCTTTTTCGATTGTCGTACAGGATCCACTTTTCATCACAAGTAACGACAAGATTCAAAATTCCCTCGTTACTTTGACGGTTGAGTAATGTGACTCAGCACTCGACGCGTGTTTACTGGTGTGCTTCACTTAATCCATGCGGTACCCACTTATCGAACTTTTTCACTTTTCCAATTTGTTTTAAGTGAATTAAAATTGTTTTGTCCCTCACACCGAAGTCTGCCGTTAGCTCTGAAGTGGTTTGAGATGGATCCGCTTCCACGATCACCTTTAAATCTTCATTGTCAACAAGGGTCTCTGGGCGCAGTGGTCGGTTGGTTCTGAAGGTCTAAATTTCCAGAACGAAATCGTAGGAACCAAAAGCGTGCCGTGCTTTCTTTTATAGTAGCTTCCCCATACACATTATTAATTCTTTTAGCTGTTTCTACAGCGTTGTTGCTGCGTTTGAACTCATATTGGTAAATAACGCGAAATATCAAGTTTTCCATATTGTGAACAGAACGAAGTCAAAGAAAAATTAAAAGGCGGAAAAGTAATGAATTACGAAATTCGAAATAGAAGTACACGAGCCTAAATTTGAAATTTATTTGGATTCGAAATTCCAAACAGAACCAACCTGAGTATTTGAGGTGAAAGCCAGTTCATCAAAACGCTAATTTCATGTTAAGAACCTAATATTAAATAAAAGAATTCTTACATTTTTTTTTAATGTTTTACTTTTGATGAACAGTTGAAAGAAGTTATCCAGGACTTTAGTAGGTTGAAATCAGTCATAGTCTTCACGTACCTCTATGGCAAAAAGTTTTGCCAATGTGTATAAATTTAAATAACATGTATGTACATGTATAAATATGTATAATTATATAACTATATGTATATGTATAAAATTACATATACTCATTTTATTATTTTAACATTCATAATGTGAGGAATGTGCCAAATGGGGCTGTTAATATGCTAAAATACAAAATAGATATTGCTATTTTATAGGAAGAATCTCTTCTCAAGATCAGGGAAGAAGATGAACGTCGCAAAGAGACTCAGGTCAAGTTTCAAAACACGCTGTCGGAGATCACTACTCTACTCCAGCAGAATAATGAGAAGAATGCAAAACTTCGGGATGATAACATCAACATGACAGAAAAGTTCAAGAGTGTCGTACAGCAGTATCAGCTCAGAGAGCAACAGGTATTCTTTATAATTTTAGCAGATTTTTTTAAAGAAATAGTAAGAATGTATGCCAAGTAAACTGATATTAAGCTTATTGAGATGCTTACCTATTTTGTAATACCTTGTAAAATGTAAATGCTTGTATTACAGGTTGACAAAATGGCAAAACAAATGTCCTTAGAATCTCAACTCTCTGATGCCAAACTCCAAAAAGCAGCTTTGGAACATCAAGCGGAGAAAGAGAGAATCTTAGCAGAGACAGAGCAAGTCAAGGTCACTCTAGCTCAGTATAGAGCAAAGATATTGGAGCTGCAAAGCACTGAGGCAGCCCTGAAAGGCCAGTTGGCAGTGTATACTGCTAAATATGATGAATTTCAAAATGCACTGGTGAAAAGCAATCAAATGTTTGGAGGTTTCAAGGAGCAGATGGAAAAGGTATATTTTGAATAGTTCTACCCTTTTCATACTGCTACACTATCATGAGCTTTTATTTTAATAATAATCACCAATAGACCATTACCCATGCTTATGGCTGCCGCATTGGTCGAGTGGTTGCAAGTGTGATGGCTGATTGAAGGGACCTGAGTTTGATCTTCAGGTTAGGTACTACTGAATTTTTCTAAATTAAAATGTCTAGTAGTGGCTCCGTGTTTAGATTTGTGTACTGGATTTGGCAATAGGCCCACCACATTCTATAGTGGGTCATATAATTTGATGATTCATGGAATACATGAATATATACTATACTATTTACTTTTAGAAAAAAAAATGGACCTACATGAAACACATATATTTGTGTAGTAAGACAGGCTACTTTAAGGAGTATCAAAGGAGTATCTCTTACTTCTTAAGAAGATGCTGCATCACTGAGTTCTAACACTGCAGCTCAATATGCTTAGAATACCAAGATATACCTATGTTTTTTACATTTAAATGTACAGGCAACACATGAATTGATGTTTTAGAAGAGAAAATGTCAGTTTGATTTTAGGCAGTACTAATTAATTATTAAAGCCTGTGTAGCAATAATATGTAATAATGTTACAGATGTCAAAGAAGATTCAGAAGCTGGAGAAAGAATCTCTATCATGGAAAAAACGCTGGGAGACATCACAGGTGGCATTGTTAGACATGTGTACTGAACGGCAAGCCAGTGAGGAACGCGGGGCCTCCACTGCTCGCCAGTTACAACAAATGCAAAGTTTATGCCGGACTTTACAGGTCAGTGTGTACATATTTTAAGAGTGCCAGTAATAGTCATTGAAACGTATTCCTATTTTGAACATTATGAAGATGGTGATGTCATATTTAAAGTTCTATAAGAGTGTTTGATGTGCAAATAATATTAAAAATAATGTAGCTGTGTCATATAAAGTACTTTATAAATAATCTATTCTTAGGAGACATAACCTCACTCCTCTAATCTCCGAAGGAGTGAGCAGAGGAGTGTAGTACACCACTCACATTGATAGAAGGATTGTTTAAAAGTATAACATTAACATTTATGAATGTCAGATCAGGTTATATTACTTATGGTTGCACATCTATAAATTAGATGAGTAATATATTATTTTGACTGTTTCAGGCTGAACGAACAGTCTTGATAAACACACTTAAAGAAAACAAAATTGAGAGGCCTCCAGTTCCTATTCTTCCACCTGCACCGGCACCGGCACCGGCACCGCCATCGGCACCAGCACCAGCACCAGCACCAGCATCAACACCAGCACCTGTTCCTCAAACTGCGCCACTTGCTTCCAATACTGCTACAACACTTACTTCAAATACTGCTGCACCACTTGCTTCAAATACCAAGGTAAGTTATAAAAATGTTAATCTTAAGACCACATTTCAATTGACACTTTTGAAGAATTTACTCCATTCCAATTGGCCGTTTTATATTGAACAATGTATAGCTTAATTGCTATTTATCAGTTGTAGTAGTATGTAAGTAAAAAATATTTTAGATGAGAATTTCTCCACAAAATATATCATATTCTTATTAGGGTTATTGTTTATTAGGTTGATGTGATGGCAGCAAACTGCGCACAACTAAGACAGAGCCTGGCAAACATACAAAATCAGCTAACTAATATGTCTAACAATGACAAGGAGGAAACAGGTAAGGTTGATAGGCCCAAAAAGTCCAAATTGAAGAAAAAACACGCAGAGAAATTTGCCATGAAACAAGCTGCAGAAAAAGCTGAACAACTACTGAAAAGACTGGATGAGGAAGATGAAGCCAACATGCTGAATAATTCTGAGGGCAGACAGTCAACCACAAATAAAGTAGCTACTAGTAAAGTGGCACCGAATAAAGCACCTCCTTCTAAAGCATTCTCTACTAAAGTAACTGCTGTTAAAGTAGAGAAGATAGTGAAAGATAATGCAGAAGACAAAATAGATAGCAAAACTATGGAAAGTCTAATTCAAGCGATAAATATGGCAAATATCAACTTGTGTGACTTAGAAGTGGTTAATGATGATGATATTGATGATCACATATCCAAGGATGCTGTTGTCGAAGAAATTACTGATGATGACATTGCGAAAGAAATCAACACAGAACAAAAGCATAATGTTGCAAATGAAATAAATTTCGAAACTGAAGTAAAAGAAATTGAAACTGTAATGAACAACAAACTATTCAAAATTGCCATTAACAGTAATTCAGAGGAATCAGTACTACAACCTTTTGAAATGGTTAAAGCCGTAGATTTGGATGAGCCAGTCACAAATGAATCTAATGACCAATTAGTAATACAGAATAATGTCACTGAACAGGTTCAAACATTAAGTCCACAAAGTATTGCCGATGAAACCACAGTATTACAAGACAATTCAGTAACACTTACTATTTAAATGCTATTTCAAAGGAATCCTAAATTTAAGTTCAATCAAAAGCATTGTAAATAGTTTCCGAACATAATTTATCCATTACTTTTGGATTGAATCTGTACCGTAACATGGGGTGATTAGCAACAGTTTTGAAATTCAATCGTTCATTTCTTGGCTATTTCTAGTGCTAATATTTGTTATATTTGTTTAAATTTTCATGAGTTAGTAGTTATTTTATTGTTATTTGACACCCCAACAGGAGTTAAATTAGTCTGCAAGAATATTTTTGATAAAATATTCCTTGTTGCAAATTAACTTTAATGTGGGGTCACTAACAACAATACATGGGGTGGAACACAACGCCTTTAACCTTAGAATAGGAAATAATAGAAAATGAAATAATTATAACATTTTCTTTATTGATAAAAGTACCTATTTAACAATCATATTTTTTTCTGTTATAACTTTAAACTATAGAAACTATGATGAGATGAAATACTATTATTTCCTTAATCTGATGAAAGATTCTCTTCATCATAGGCACAATAACCAGATTTTACTGGATTATAGTCTTCATCTTGAGCGCTGTCGTCACTATCTACCTGCAAACAACGCAGACAGATAAACACTATTGCTAGAGCATCTCCAGAACAATCACCACAAATTGATTTCTGGCATAGAATGCATTTGATCCAGGCAGGTCCATGATCTTTCACGGAATGGCAAACGCGACACATAAGGGACATTTGAAACTCCCGGTTTAGGGTGTAAATAAAAATCCATTTCTGTTTTCATATTATTTAGTGGTAATTTTGATTTAACTCTCAAATCATTCTTAGTTTCTTTTTTCGAGCAGTCAATTTCTTTCTCTTTTTTCTGTTCGTCTTTGCCCTTACTGCGTTTGCTTTTTAGCCTGATTCTTTTCCTCTTTAATCTTTTTTAATTTAATCGCAAATTTTTTCTCTTTATTTTCTGAATTTACAGTTTCTTCTTCCACACTTCTTCCTGGAGCAACATCTAATTTTATCTTTTTCTTTACTCGTTGTTCTTCATTGTATCTCATAGATTTTAATAACTCAGTGACAGACTCACTTACAATGCTACCATCACCCTCTGTGTGTGTATTATAGTCAGGCAACCGACTCAAAACCTCTTGTCTGTGTAAAGAACTTATGCCCGATTTTCTAAACCCAGACTTCAAATTTGTGGCAGCATTAGGTCCAATTTTATCGAACAAGTTACTAAAAAGACGTGGGGAAAATCGATTTAGGAAGAGATTTCTCTTTATGCCCCGCTTTTTTCTTCCAAAGAAGCAATATTTCTCTTTATGCCATTTTTAGATGACGAAAAATCGCCACATCTAAAGTTTGTGTCAGATGTGTAGTATTAGATGGGAAGAATACTAAATTGATGTTATTCTCCTTGCAAATTTTTATAGCATCTACGGATAGATGGCATGAAAGATTATCTCCAATTAAATAAAATTCTCCCTCTGTTTTTTTAGCATGAGGAATAACGATAGTCTGTATCCAGTCTTCAAAGATTATGATAGCAATCCACCCAGATAATGTTCTATTATATCTCGTACCTTCGGACCTCCTGTTTTCCATAAATCAAAGAGATGCTGGGCTTTGTATATAACATAGGGCGGGAAGAAAAATCCGTCAGTTGTGCCAGCCATCATCAACGAAATTGAACATTTCGTAGTGTTCATGGCCCGTTCAGGATATTTCGATCCCCTTTTTACTAAAACTTTTTTAAGACCTGGACCATCCGTTAAATTTGACTCGTCGTAATTTATAATGTTGGTAGTCCGACATCCTTTAAAGTTTTTTCTAACTCATCAAAATAATTGTTTATAACTTCAGAAGTTACATTAGCACGAGCCCTTTTAATATTTTGCGCATATCTTTCCGAAATTTTGCTTTTGTGCCTTTTTAAAAAACCTGAGGCAAGATCAGCTCCAGGCATATTGTTCTTAAATCTTTTACAGTTAATCCTTTTTCTATCTAAAAACATCTTTACTAGTAAACTTAGATCACATTGGTCCATCGGATATCCCCATTCTGAGCAAAAATATATATTTTCGATGATCATATCTTTAACTTCTGGTCCTAGCACTGTCTGCCCGCCCATTTTTCTCACATGTGTACAAGTAGCATATCTGTAAAGTACTGTATGAACTATATTATATTTAGCTGCTGCTACTCTGTATGACATATTATTGAGTCTCTTATTTTCTATATCTTCTTTTTTATATAACAATTCAACTAGTAACGATCAAATCGACTTGTTTCTACGTAAAAACCGGCGGGAATAGAGTGAACTGTCAAAACGAAATGTTGCCAACATAAAAAAAAAGGTTCGTTCAAAAAATAACGTATTATACTTGTTAATTAGACAGTATTAAAAAAGCAACATCTTCGTGTGTTTTCTTTTTCTCCAAAAGTGTTGTTAATCACCCTTTACGGATTACCGTATCTTAACTTTTTTTTTGCAACTATCAAAGGTATTGTGGCCAGTATTAATAAACTTAGTTTTTATATTGCAGCATATAAAGTTGTGGTCTGTTTGTAAAATTAGTTAGACTCTATATTTTGAAGATTCATCTTTCAACATTTGTTGTACAATCTCATTATCTGAATGTGCATAAGCTCGTCTGATTGTTTTGATAATTGATGTAGTGAGGCCTTACGTAACAAGCTCTTTAATGTCACATATTTTTATGAATGTCACAGATGTTTTTATGAAATATTTGCTATCCTTTTATGAAATGCTGATCCATATTGCCTGCAATCTACTGTCAGACGGCAATTCAGTAAGATATAATGAGAAACATTTTACTGATTACTACTAATTATTACATTTGTGTAATTTTAGTGATGTAACGAAATTTTGCGCATGTGAGGTCAGTTACTGTGAATAAGCATGCAAAAGTGTCTATTTTTTATGATATTATAATACTCTACGTAACTGACCTTGAAGAGCAATTTTAACCGTTCATTAAAAACAAGTTTAGTTAAAAAAGAAAAATGTTTAAGAGGATGAAATATGTTTAAAATCTGAAATGTATCTTGCAAATAGTGAATACTATGATACTTCTTGGAATTTGCTATCACAAAGTTACTGATCACACTGGCCTTTTGATAGAGTTATATTTGAAGAATTATCATATACTATAATCATTATTGTAACATGGCTTCGATTAGTGAAAATATACATGAAACAAAAAAAGAAACGATTCTTAAGTGTTTGAAGTATTTATAAAAAGTTCAAAGGCACGCCACTGCGCCTGGAGGTGAGGAACATGTAGCAGTTCTTATGCTGCGAGGTCTGGAGCTGTTGGTTATTGTGGGCCAGGGCTGAGCGGTGTCATGACTCGACCGTCCTCGTAGCGGAGCTCGAAATCCTTGCGCTCTCCGAGTGGGAGTAGACAAACTTTTTTATTGCCAGTAAAAGTTGCTAAACAGTATTCATCCGATTAGAATCAGAACTTTAAATCTAATTATAATGGTAAACAATTCTGTGTTATCTTGATCATCATTAAATAGAATGTTTATTCCCGCTCTAGAATATCTTGTATATTGTATGTATATGACATTTAGTTTCTATTGTATCGTGAAATAATTATCCAGAAATGAATGTTTAGTAAGCGTTAGTGTTGTAGTTCTGACCGGTTTCGTTTTGTTTGTATGGTTAGTTTGTACACTGGTTTCTTTAATCCTTGGGTAACTTTGCTGTGCACTAGACGACGTTTGAAATATTTTATACGACAGAAAAGCCGATAGCCGACTCTAGAACTAAGTAATGTACTTTACAGAGTAGATTTTGTGATACTTATGGAGTTCTCTGTTGACGTAGATGGATACGTTACTGCTTTTCGATACGAAAAGTGTAAGGTGATCATTATACTCGGATTACGAAACTCAATATTTCTTCTTCCGGCCCTCGAAAACTATTAATGGCAACGATAAATTGGATTGTTCTGTTTAATTAAAAGCCATCTTCGACTCTTTCTCAGGATTTCAAATCCGCATATTCCTTCTAAACCAGTTGTAGAGAAATAATTTCGTCAAGGAGGTTCGCTTAGGTCAAAAATGAAGATGCTTTGACGCTGATGTTTTTCAGTAATTAACGGAATAGTAAAAACGTGAAACGTGTGATATATCACAAATCAAACGAATCCCGTACGCCCAGTATATCCCGTTATTTTTCCTAATATGTTGCCGTTGAGTGCATGTAACCACGCCCATTTCAAATAATGTCGTGCCTGAATTATTAACAGTCTAGTCAGAATCGATTTGATTGTAATCGATGTTTGCTTCCGAATTTTGTATGTTACGCTTTTATAGCAGTCCTTGTAAAGGAAAATAGATTTTAGATCATGTCGTAACCCACGTCTTGTACTTAATTTTGGCACCATTGAAAGTCATCATCTTTTCGTTGTTTTAAAACTCTGTAATATAGTTATGTTATAATATGTTAAAATAATAGCACAGTAAGGCAAAATGAATTTCTAAGATTCGCCGTACACAGAACGTGTGGACAAATACGAAATTTATTTTCAATTACAATTTCTGCACCTGTCGTGTTTTTTTTACAGCTGATGGATAATTGATTGTCTGACTTTACGTGTGACTTGCGCATACTATGTTTTCTTTTTTTGAAATAAATGACATCTTTTAATGAATATGAATACAAGTATTTTTTTAACCTTACATCTTTAACAACTAATGAGATTGCCAACATTTTATTTAAAACTATGTTTTTATCTCCTTTTTAAAAAAGTCTATCGATAGTGGATACTTAATTCCACGTATTCGATATAAATGGAATATCTACGTCAAGTACGCGAAAACAGGCGTAAGATACTAATTCAGTTGACAAATCAAAAATTTTGTTTTTCTCGTATTCACATGCGAGGGAACTCAATTATAACGACGGGTAATAAAGATCTTATTATATTTTTGTTGGATGAAATTTTTAAAGATACGTAAAGCTGAACGAGGACTTTTATTCAGGTCAAATGCGGATTCCCTGAAAATTCTAATAATTATATTTATTTTATACAGGTCATTGCAACGTTAAGGCCAAATTGTGAATAGTAAAACAAAACGGCTTTAACAAGAACGATGACCTTGTTACCAAAAGTTTTTGTATATTCATTGCTTTTAATGCGTTGTACCTTTAATCTCGTTTAAATATTCAAGCGTTGCGCAGAGTGGAACTTATTGCAAAGCTCTACCATAAGAACCAGTTCATATTACGTATTGTGTCAAAGAGCAGTTGCTTAAGAGTAATTTGTTTTCAGAGATCAAATTATGTTATTGCTACTAGTTCAAATTATAGTAACTTATACATTGGCAACGAAATAGGAAATGAGTATAGTACATTCAAAAGTTTATTAAATATGAAGTCTCACTGTTTCTTTTTTTTTTTTTTTTTTTTTATCGACCCATTAACATTCCACTGTTGGAATATGAGTCTTCTCCCATATTGAGAGGGTTAAGGCCGTAGTCCTCCACGCTGGCCAAGTGCGGGTTGGCGGACTTCACACACC